>AWOL01S0072609.1:0-76095 GCA_000715115.1 Nicotiana otophora | reverse complement strand
TACTTGCAGAGTAGAATCCACTGAATCTCCCAGAACCTCGAGACGTCTTGGTCTCCTTAGTTTTCTTTTTTCCTCACCCCGAACAAATTCTAATATCTTGGCAATTTGTACAACTAGCAGAAATGAAGTATCAGCTTATAGCTCCCGAGTCGTACAAAATTTTACGATCATAATTGAGTCCTTTAATGAGTTTGTGGACTCGCCCTCTGGCTATAGGAAGCAAAGTAGGGGTATGATGGGCTAACTTATTGAACTTGATGGCATATTCTGACACCTTCAATGGTGACCTGACACAACCGTTCAAACCCTATGCGCCACGCATTACGGAGTATCCAAAAAACAAACTCTTTCAAACTGAGCCAAGTGGGAGGTGTTGCATTGGCTGGTCTGCTCTTTTCATAGGCTTGACATGAACACCGGTGGAGAATTATCTCTCCCAAGGCAAATTTCTTCTTTTGTTATACTAACTCAACACTGTTGAGCTGACCTATTTCTTAGCATACTCTTCGATTCTTCCTTGGGGTAACTTTTACCCCTATTTATATACAACGATCACAAAAGTACAGCTCCATATAGACAAAGCTTGGCACGAACCACATAGTCCATAATCTCGTCAACAACTGTACTTCCTCCAAAGCACCCCAAAATCCACAACCGTGACGTCCACGCTGAGCAGACCTTCTGTAAATTTAGAGTTATTTCTATAACTCCTTTGGTACTGAAGTATATGATTTAAGGAGGTGGACATACTGCAAGTCCCAACCTTATCCTCTACAAAATCTCAAGTCTTAAACATGTGTAAATTTTAGGGAACCTTTCAGTACCACATATATACATTTCAGGCCAAAACTGATATAACACATGACCCCGCAATTCACCTATTGGTAGTGGACTCCCCCCATTAGGCGCGAAGTCATAGGTCACAACGTCTGATGCTCCACAATAATAACCTTCACAGCTTGTATAAATCAACCAGACGCCAACGTTTGTTGCACCCCCGCATGATTCACTAGGTGATCTCTCAATACGCCTGCATCTTCAGTCGGAACCACACGTTGAAGCAATGTTTGAGCATCTCTAGCTCCCTCGTAGTCCATCTACGGCATCACAAATCGTCGACGCACAACTAATACTGAGTGGGCAATATCATACACGAGTGGACACAAAGGAATATAAGATATATGTTCAAGTGAAATCAATGTCGCACGATAAGGAGTCAAAGAAGTGAATATTTCTTAACAATTCCATAGCCTCTCGAAGATAAGTACAGACGTCTCTGTACCGATCCGCAAGACTCTACTAAACCTGCTTGTGACTCATGACACCTATGAACCTAGAGCTCTGATACCAACTTGTCACGACCCCAAATTCCCTCCGTAGGATGTCGTGATGGCACCTAGTCTCTAAGACTAGGTAAGCCTATCAATGCAGAATAATAATAAATATCTGAAATAAATAAATTACAATTCAAACAATTTCAACTCCCAAAACCCGGTAGAAATAAATCACAAGCTTCTAATAATTTATTCTCTATGTCTCTATACATTAGAGTCTAAAGCAAATAAGGAAGACAACATAGTAAGATAGAAGGGGACTTCGGAGTCTGCGGACGCTGGCAGATATACCTCGAAGTCTCCTCGTACAGCTAGTTTACTGATGCGTGGTTTGATAAGATGTACCTGGATCTGCACATAAAGATGTACAGAAGCGTAGTATGAGTACACCACAGCGGTACCCAGTAAGTGCCAAGCCAAAGCTCGGTAGAGTAGTGACGAGGTCAGGTCAGGCTCTACTGGAGAATAAATAATGGCATGGTAAAATGTTTAAACAATATTATAAGATAAAATGACAATGAAATTGAATCAAGTAGTATGTCACATTTAATTATATCAAATAATGGCAATTAAATACCTCGTGGAAACAAAATAGAATTATTTCCAACTTGAAGAAAATTACAACAATAATCAAAGGCAACTGCGGCCATAAATCAATATCAACAAGGGCACTCCCGAGGTACCGCATCGTAGTCCCAAATCATAAATAAATTCACAATATCTCATTTTCTTATACCACCGCGGGAGCCTTCACAATTTATTTAAAGAAAATATTTTTCCCGAAATAGCATCCCGTGTTTCAGCCACCCTTATCATACCGCATGACTTCTAGTAGTCACCCCTACTAGCCACGCGTATCAAGCCACCCTTATCTCACCGCATGCGTTTCAACACTCAGACCTTATACCACTGCAAGCGTATTAATATCACAATATATCATAATTTTCACCTCAAGTGCCCAATATTTCCATCTTTCCACAAAAATAAATCAACAACAATATTGTTCAATAATAAAGAGGTCACGACTCATGCCAGAATAATCCCAAAAAGAAATCTTACGAAAATATTCAAGAATAAATAATTCAGGAAATATAATATTTCAAATTTTTAATACGTTATTTCAATTTCAAAATAAAAAATATCAAATACTTCATACTAATAATATTTAATTTAAAGAAAATCAACCTTCAAATAATGCACAGTATAAAAGAAACCAAGTTTCAATTAAACATATAAAATAATTAGCAGGAAAAAAGGCAAACAAATTTAAAATATATATCACAGATCAATGATGAAGAATATAACAAGATTAAATAATTTAATAAATGCACAATAATGATCTACACAATTTAAAAATATAATCTTTCATATTTAGCCCGTGTACACACTTGTCACCTCGTGTACACGACTTTCAATACATTTCAATAATCATATTACTATCAATTCTAGGAGAAATTTCCCCCACACAAGGTTAGACAAGTCACTTACCTCGACTTGCTCCAATTTAACCAAGTATTATGCTTTTTTCATGATTTTTCGACTCCGATCGACTCGTATCTAATCATAATTAATTCAATACAGTCAACAAAAATTATAGTAATCAATTTCATAAGAAAATATTACATTTTCATTAAAATCCGAAATTAGCTCAAAATTTACCTGTGGGGCCCATATCTCGGAATCCGACAAAACTTACAAAATTCGACAACCCATTCAATTACGAGTCCACCCATGCCAATTTTACCAAAATCTGATAACAACTCGACCTCCAAATCTTAAATTTTCGTTTTTGAAAGTTTGCAAAATCTTGATTTTTCTTCCATAAATTCACGGATTCATGATGAAAATGAGCATGGAATCATGAAATATAATCAATATAGGATAAGGAACACTTACCCCAATATTGTCCCGTGAAAATCGCCCAAGAACCGTGCTCCAAAAATCCAAAACGAAATGAATGAATTGACCATTGCTGGTCCTTAAGTTTTTGCCAATCCATCACTAAAAGTCCATTTTCCGCCACTAAAAGTCTATTTTTCATCACTAAAAGTTCACCAGAAACTGCTCTACCAGCCTTACTTCAATTGATCATAACTTTATGTACCAATGTTCAAATGATGAATGGTTTAACTTTCTGGCAACGTAAATCAACCGACTACAACTTTCATGTTTTGAAAAATTTCTATTAGCATTCCTTCAATCCATCATAACTTTCTGTACAAATGTCCAAATGATGAATGGTTTAGCTTTATGGAAACTAGAATCAAAAGGCTACAACTTTTATGTTTTTAAAATCTTCTGATGCCTTATAGATTGTGCAATATAAGCTTCCATATTTGGTTCCACGCACCAGAATTTTCTGGCGAAATTTTCAGCAGCCTTCTTTGTCCGAAATCCATTCCGTTTACCTTTCGAAATCCACCCGAGATACTCGAGAACTTAACTAATTATACCAACATGTCCCAAAATACAATACAAATTTAGTCGAGACTTCAAACTACATCAAACAACATCAAAACGACGAATCGCACCTCAAATTAAAATCTATGAACTTTGAACTTTCAAATTCTATATCTTGTGCCGAAACACATCAAATCAATTCGGAATGGCTTCAAATTTTGTACACAAGTCATAAATGACATAACAGACCTATTTCAATTTTCATAATCGTATTCCAACCTCGATATCAAAAAGTCAACCCCCAGTTAAACTTCCCAAAAATTTAACTTTTGGCATTTCAAGCCTAATTCTACTACGGGCTTCCAAATAAAATTTCGATCACACTCCTAAGTCCAAAATCACCTTACGGAGCTGTTGGAATCATCAAAATTCTATTCCGGGGTCGTTTGCACATAATTTGACATCCGGTCACTATTTGAACTTAAACTTTTAGTTTTTTTAATCAAAATTCCATATCTCGGGCTAGGGATCTCGGAATTTGATTCCGGGCATACGCCCAAGTTCCAATTCATGATACGGACCTACCGAAACTATCAAAATACTGATCTGAGTCCGTTTGCTCAAAATATTGACCAAAGTCAACTCAGTTGTGTTTTAAACATCTAATTCACATTTTAATCCATTTTTTACCTGAAAACTTTTACGGACTGCACACGCAAGTCGAGTAATGGTAAATAGTACTTAGATCACATAATTAATCATTAAATTTAAAGATGACATTTTGGGTCATCACACGCATAAAGAAAACATTTAGTTCGTGAAACTTGACTCTGTCTCCTAGTGAGACTGAGTTTGGCTCAGTTATTTTGGTGGTGTGTTCAACGATTTTTGTTGCGCCATAAAAAGTACACAATTTATTATTTTCGCTCTGTGATTTCATCTTACAATTACCATGGTGGCACTTATGGACGTGGCAAGAGATGAAATAATTACCGCCTTATTATGCATAGAAACAAAAAACATTAAGCATTCTCAAAATAATCTTTCAAACGATAAAAATAAATAAAAAATCATTGATTTGGCATGAAAGGTCGTCATTTGGCACGTCTAGATGATTACTATGGTCCATTCTTTGAATTGAAATATCCATTCCTAAAATTCAATGAATATTCAAAAGGAAAACATGTTATTTTGAAGATGCCACAAATAATCATATCATACTATATTATAAGTAGGAAGCTACTAAGCCTAAAGTTAAGAAAACTAAAATGACCATTAAAAGCTAAATTTTACAACTATAATGTTTTTGTACAAAAAAAAACTTTTAATAAATGTTACTCTATTAGATCTAAATATTATTCACTAATAAGGTTCTTTTGAATAAAAGATTACATTATTCCTCCATTATTACAAAAATATAAATAAGAAAAATTCTCTCGGAATTTGAAAAGTTGCCTTGCAATATTTAAGACAACTTATTATTGTCCATGTACAAAAATAAAAATTAAAAAACTTATCTTGGAAATTTTAAAATTGCACTGCAATATTTAAGACAACTTATTATTGCACATGTACAAAAAGATTATCTAAAAAACTGTCTTGGAATTTTAAAAGTTGCATTATAATATTTAAGACAACTTATTATTGCCGATATACAAAACCGTAAATCAGTAAAACTGTCTTGAAATATTAGAATCAAGAGGTTGTGAGTTCAAGTCACCCCAAGAGCAAGGTGGGGAGTTCTTGGAGGGAAGGATGCCGAGGGTCTATTAGAAACAGCCTCTTTACCTCATGGTAGGGGTAAGGTCTGCGTACACACTACCCTCCCCAGACCCCACTAGTGGGATTATACTGGGTTATTGTTGTTGTTGTTGTTGTCTTGAAATATTAGAAGTTGCCTAGCAATATTTAAGACAACTTAATATTGTCCATATATATAATCTTCACATTTTTTGCAAGATTAACTATTTGCAGTTTCAAATTTTCAATACATTGCCACGTATTTCAGAGCAAGCTTTTAAATAATTCTCATACTTTTGTATTTTTTGTTCTTGTTTCTAAAGACTATTCAAATTTTCAGATCATTTCTAAGTTTAAAATTTTACTTATAAATACTATTATCTCAAAGACCATTTTGAGAAGCATACTTTATTGGCTTCAAATCTGATTCTTGATAGACTAAGCACTTCATTTTTAATTGTTTTGTTTCATTTTATCATCTTTACGGCTTTGGATTTTATCTTTTAACACACACAATTTTTAAGAATATTTTTGCGACTTTTGAATTTTTTAGCTCATCGATATAAAGCAAACGCACAATGTGCGTGCATAGAGACTAGTTTACTAATAAAAGAGGGATAGAGGTGATATTTGAAAAACAATCCCACTAAATTCAGTGTGCTGGATTACAAGAATCCATGCAACAAATTAATAGAAGTAGATTACAAAAAATCTAGTCAAGTTCAAGGCAAGAGATTAAATCAGACCCAGGCTATTAATAACTAGTTATAATATTTGTCATTTATTTTGCTATAAAAACCCCTATCCTAGAACTAATCAACCACTAAATTATTGAATGTTTCACTTCATAGAGATGGATGAGATGTGTTAGTGCCTTTGATATGAAGATAGTAGCAAAGGTAACTCAATTTACCTTTATTCCATATCTGAAATAACTTATTAACATGATATCATATCTTGTTATTTCCATGCTTCAACACCATGGTTTCATTTTTTTTTCCCCTTAACCTTGATCTCTTGACAGAAATCTGATTAATTAATTGTCTTAAATCTTTATTTTCCGACAAGATAAAGAATCACGTAGAAACAAAGGAGGAGGATTCATCTAAATTGAATCAGTGAGTTACCAAGTTTTTCGTGACGAATTAGAACATGCATGCACATATAAACGTGCAACATAGCATTTCTCAAGCAGTTTATTTTCTATATGTAATTAAAGGCGGATGTTGTTACTTAAGATATAGCTGGTAAAATTGCTATATATGTATAGTTTTCATTCATAACTTCTATACATTTTACCAATAAGAAACTGTCAACCTTAATGTCTTTGTCCATCTACCATTACCCCCTTTAGCAGTAAATAAACATGTAATACTAGGGACATGCAAGGGGAAACATCTACAAGGAATGTGGTGTTAATTACTTAGGTAACTCTTGTGTGTCTCTAGCACTTCTACTGCTTGTAATGTTACTTAATATATGAATAAATTCGCCAGTTTACCAAAAAAAGAAACTGCGACAGAAATTATTACCTATCAAACATCTATCATCATTTTGATCATTAGAACGTTACCTAAATAGCAGAAATAAGCAGGTCAAAAGTGTAAGTTTAATTAGTTATATATCATTAAAGCAAGTATGTAAACTATGATATAAATTAAGTGTCAGCTGGTTATTTGAAAAAAAGGTTGGCACTAAGAGAAAGTTGTTCAGCTTGACAAAGTAGAAATAATGTGTAGGAATTAATTTAGAGAAGAAAAGTAAAACGATAAAACTCAAACTCACTCGAACTTATACAATCTTATTGTAAAACTCCCCCCATTTAAGTTTATATGAGCCTTTTTAGTTTTTCTATAGTTAATTTGACTAGTTTTTGAAGCTAAATTGTTCGAAAAAGGAAAAGATTCACATAAAGAGTAATAAATTGACACTGCAGTTTACGCAAAATCTTGCTCACATCACTTCGTCCAGGGAAGGTCCCAACTCCCAACTATAATTCAACTCCAATTATTCTCACATACTTTTGGACATCTGCATACGTCAATAGCTGCATAGTTTGATATCTGCATCTTTGCTGACGATAATAACTTGTTTGTTTTGCTAAATATAAATCACAACAACATTTTATGGCGTGGAGATTGACGTAGTACTGTTTGCAATGCAGGAAACAAAGTTTTTATGCGAATTTTATACTACTATTATATTCTTTTTGGGGAGCTTAAATGGAAAAATATAATCAACGAGGACTCATATAGTCGATCCCAATTTGTTTGGAACTAATATTTATTTATGTTGGTTTTCACCAAAATACCTCGCACACCCAACAATCTCCCCCTCGAACTAAGTATTACATGACCTATCAACAAACCCCTCGAACTAATTAAGTTTCACGTGGCTCTCATTATAAAGATCCACAGGTTAATTCCCGAGATTTATTGTGTGCCACTCACATGACTGAGCATTATGCTCATCGAACCCCAGAGCTAACTTCTTCTTGTGTGTGTGCGTCTCTAAGCTACCTTTAGCATAGTAAATCGCCACTCCACCATCTCCATACTCTTCCCGCCAAGTCATAGGTTCTGATAGCAGTTGTTGGGCTAAATCACTCCAAAGATACTCTTAACTTGATGTACTATTATCCGCTTTAGGCCAAGCTTGCACGATTTTTACCAAAATGTCTCACACCATTAAGGGGTCGTTTGGTATGAGGTATAAGAAGGTATAGTGCTGGTATAAAATTTTAATACCACCTTAATACTTTGTTTGGTTAGCAAACTTGGTATAAGTTATTTCGGGATTATAATTAGTACCGGGATAACTTATACCTTGTAGAGGGTGGGGTAATTAGTGTCAGGATAACTTATATCTTCTTTTTAGAAATTATGCAATTGTTATTTTTAATACAACATACCAAACAGTAGATAAAAAACAATACCAAGATAACTTATCCCAGCATAACTAATTCCGGCATAACTTATCTCAGCATAACTTATCCAGCATTAGCCGTATTCAAACCAAACGAACCCTAAGAGTATTTACGCACCTTATGTGTAACTTCCTATTTTTTCCACTACTGATGTGAAACGTTTTTTGCACACCCAAAAAATTATTATATAGTTATTGTCGTTATTGTTGTTATTTTAGTTCGAAGGCAGCTTAATTCTAAGTTCTCAATTTTTTTTTAATTTTCTTTTTGAATGAATTTGAACAAAAAAGAGACGCATCTCACAAGCTAGAGAACTGAAGCTAATTCAAGTTTTATCAGGGAGGGGTAAATTCCTTGTGTTGAAGAAGCTAAATTGATGTAAAATACTATAGTGACTCATTGGTTCAAGAACTTAAAATCCCATGAATTCTTTAAGTATTCACGGTTAGAAATTATAAATTGTCTAAAATTTTGGTGAAAATTAAAGGATATAAATCATAAAATTTTACTAACCCGAAATACATGGAGAAAATCAAGGTACATTTTTTCCATTGATTTCTCATACTTCTTTGCCTTTCTCCTTTCATTAAGCACCATTTCTTTAAATCAAAAGGTATTTCAACTTTATTGGATCAAGTCTTAAAGGGTAGTTAAAGGATAAGAGATAATAACAGAATAATTGTGTGCATTGTTATTACTGGATTTCAGATCTTATTTAAAGAGAAAGATCCTTACATTTACAATATTATTGAGTATAAATAGGTGCAACAATTTTATAATCCAAGTCAGGAAATTCAGGAAAAATGAAATTTGTTACCACTAAGGAGGTATGTTGGGATGGATGAAATATTTCAATTCTTAGTTACAGATTTCGAGTTCGAGCTGAAAATGGATAAACCTCCCAAGAAGCGTTTTCCGTCTAATGAGCTCTACCACTACTAAAAATTCGGACAAAATCGTCCAAAAAAACAGACCAAAGTGGGTCAGTAATGGCCAATAATCGTCCAAAACATGACCATTTACGTGTGGACGGTATTTTGAAGGTAAAAAAAATGGTCCGTCAATTAAATTCAAAAATTTCGACCAAAGTTGGTCGGTATTTTAATTATGTAATTAAAAAATACATCATCTGGGAATTGAACCGGGGTCTATACTGTGGCGCAGGATACTATTCTACCACTAGACCATTGGTATATTTTGTTTTAAGACTGACTTTTATTTTATTTATACTCTTTAATTGTATTTTCGCACGAAAATAACCGACCAAATTTGGTCGGTTTTATTAAAAATTAAATTACCGGCCGAATTAACCCGCCAATTTCGGTCGATTTTTTTAAAATTAATTTTAATTTATTTTAAATGAAAAACCGATTAAAGTTGGTCGGTTTCTTGAAAAATAAATTTTGCGGGACTCAAAAATAATTTTTCGCATTTTTGCGCCAAAGAAAACCAACCAAAGTTGGTCGGTTTCGTAAAAATAAATTTAAAAAAAATATTTTGAAAAACCGACCAACTTTGATCGATTTTTTGGCCGATTTTTTGATCGAGTTTTTGCCGAATTTCTAGTAGTGTACCTAGCACGAATACGAATTAAATGGGTCAAGAAATTCGGGATAGCAAGATGAATCAAAAAAGACTCTTTTAGGATCATCTAATCGTTGAAGTCTGATTATAATAAACTTAATTTTAATTTCTTTTTAAAAGATGGAAACAAGTATATCTAGTATTGAAAGAAAGAAATGAAAAGTCACTTATTTTAAATTTTAAAAAATTACATAGACAAAAAGGGAATTGAATAAACCAACAAGATGGTTTTAGAATCATATATCATAAAAATTAACAAATTAAAGCTTTTGAGCAAGTTGCACCTTTGCTAGTCATACAAATTAAAGGGGGGAATAGTTAACAACCATTTATGAGCTCGCCAACTTGAGCTTATTGACTTTAAAATTATATACGAAGAAAACTATTGATGGGAGGATATTCAATAGTAGGTAAGTCAAATAATCAAAACTTAAGAAGACGCCTCAGTTTGATTGGAACTTTTTTCATTTTTTCAGCACACAGCTAATAAGCTCATAATTTTAACATTTAAGACATTGATATTTCTTTAAAAAGTACTTTTAGTTCTGTAATCTTTAAAAGCGCAGCTCAATGCACGAAGCATCTCGTGTTCATGCAGGGTTCAAGAAAGGACCGGACCTTAAGGGGTATGATATAGATTGTTTACTCTGATACAAGCATTGGTGGTTGATTCCATGGCTCGAACTCGTGACTTATAGGTCGAAGACAATTTTACCATTTTTATAAGGCTCTTCTTCAGTTCTCTATAATCTTTGACCTCAAAAAAAGAAACAATTTTCAGAAAAAGAAACTTTAACATTGTGTAAAGGAGATTTCAACGGCTAATAAAATTGTTTAAGAAGTCAGTCGCCACATAGAGTTTAGGTTAGAAGCTTTAATTTGTGCAATTTTAATCTTTTCTTTTTCTAGAGTAAATGTCTCTTTTCAGGTGAACCAAACCCAACAATATGTGTTAAGAAATTTATATAGGTAGAAATGAGCAAGAAAAATAAATTATCGTAGCTGATTTTTTTATGGCATAGTTAATTTATTAGAATTTGAAAGGAACTGTGATGTTCATAGAAAATTGAATAGTTGCTCAGTTTTAGAAGTACTATATTTATACGGTACTCCCTCGTCTCAAATTATTTGTAACTTTTCGTTTCTTAAGATTCAAATTATAATATGACCAATATTATAAAATATATTTTTTCATATTGACATGAAAAGATTTATAACTCAATACTTCTCATAAAGTTTTTGAATACCTAAACTTTAATTTTAAAAATATGTTAATATAATATAATTTAGCTTCAAGAATTAGTTAACTTGACTTTCGAAAAGAAAAAGCAACAGTTATTCTGGAACAAAGGGTGTATATATATTCATATATTTATTGTTCAACTCTTTGCCAAATTAAAAAATAAATAAATAATAAAAAGCAAAAAAGAGGCGAATTTATGAAGGACATGATACATAAATGATGGAGAGAATAAAGAGTAACGTGATTGTTTGACTTTGTAGATTTTGACTTTTGAGTTCCATATCGTCATTGCTGTTGGTTAAGCAGATTAGTTGTCTTCAGATTTTATGGTCTTTATTATACGTAGAATTTAATGCCCGCCCAAAAAATATTATGGTCTAGCCAAAACCACAAATAATTCACGTTACTTATTATACGTAAATATCTTCTCTCCTAACTATGTATAATAAATGCCGCAAAACTATGGCCTTTATTGTACGTAAATATCCTCCCTTCTAACTACGAAGACAAATGTTTCCTTCAATTTAAACTTTTTGCTTTTACTTTTTGCTGTTTGACCTTCTTAATATGTGAGTCATGACTTACCGCAACTAATTATGGAAAGTTGAACTTTAAGGAAGAAATGAAGTATTAAAACTTTATGACAAAATTACTTCTTTTTTTTTTTAAATATGTGTTTTGACGGATTGGTCGCTTAAGATTGTTTGATCATGTCATGAGTCGATATCTAAATATATCGATTATCAAGTGTGAAACTAATCATGACGAGCGAAGGTGGTAATAGGAAATGAAGTAAACCTAAATTCATAGTATATATGAAATAAAGTTATATATATGAAATAAAGTTATCTCGAAAGACTTATAATCTCTTGAAATTCATGCAGATTTAATAAAAAATATGATACATCTTTCTATATTTTGAATTTTTTATTAAATTTGAACGGCATATTTACCCTTAATAATATACATTTATAGCAAATAAATTATCCTGGCGCGTTTAAGATCATAAAATCTAAAATCACTTAGCCCAAAGTCTTTCTTTTGCAAATACAACGTCAAATAAAAACTGTCCTATAAAATACGGTTGATGAACTAATAAATATGAATATGGACAAGCCACTAGTAGTTCACATTCCATGCACTTTATGATCCACCGAAGTAAAAGTTGGATTATTGTGACATTGAAATACCACAAATCACCTTCACCCACAAGTAGATGTCAGTCACTATTGTCAAAAACATTTATAACTTTCTAGTATATTTATATAAATATAGAGCTAAAATTTGAAATTTATATATTCAAAATTATAGTTCTTCTAAATAATCGAGTTTTAAATTAATAATTTATACTATATAGTTCAATAAATTCCTTAAGACAAAAATAATATTTTAACTAAAATTATTAAGTTGGGTCATACCCACATTCAAAAGGCTAGTTCCGCCCTGGATCTACATTTATTTTAATTCCTATGGTGTACCTATATTTAAACATTATATCTCTCCTATCAATAAATTTACTACAAAATTAGTTCTCTTTCAAACCATGCACTATATTTATATACAAACATTATATATTCATTTTCTTTTCTTCGAGATCTTCATGCGATCTTTCACAATAAAATATTAATCTTTTTCTTTTGGTCTATACTTACCCAATCATAATATATACCATAGGCTAGCTTTTGCTCTTATTTATACCCTGATCTTTATACCAAACAAAAACGCAAATTTTCTGAAATTTTGTTCATGCAAAAGATTTCATGGAACTAGCAGTTAACTCAGTGACTCATATTTTCTTGATTTCCATTTTTTTGACAAATTTTTGCTGGTTTAATATTGGAGCTGAAACATCCAAAGAGCTTTTCAAAGGATTTAAAGCAACCCCAGATCCTCATATTTCAACTTTTCAACCTCTTCTTACTGATTCTTCTGGTAATTACTCACTGAGTTTTCTCCGAGTTGAAAAAGATCAACTCACTCTTTCTATTATTCATGTTCCATCTTCTGAGTCAATATGGGTTGCTAACTTGACCCGTTTTGCAAGATGGGCTGACCCGACTGAGCTCTTGTTTAATGGCAGTCTTGTGTTGTCAGATTCTCGTTCAGGGGTATTTTGGTCAACTCACACTAATGGAGACCGTGTTTGGCTTTCAAATTCATCAAATTTGCAAGTCCAAAAGCTTGATAGTGGAATGAGGTTAAATTCTGTTTTGTGGCAAAGTTTTGATTTTCCCTCAGATACCCTTGTGGAAAATCAAAATTTCACAAGTGCCATGACATTGGTTTCGTCCAATGGGCTTTATTCCATGAGTCTGGGCTTTGATTTTTTCGGGTTGTATGCAAAGTCCAAGGACGAACCGGGTTCGGGTCGGATCTACTGGAAGCACAAGGCATTAGAAGCAAAGGCAGATGTTATTGAAGGTCAAGGACCAATTTATGCTGTACTAAAGTCAGATGGTTTTTTTGGTATGTACCAAAATGAGTCAGTTCCAGTTGATGTAGAATCTTTTAACAGTTTTCAACAACCCGTATCCGGTGTCCGTCGGATCCGGATCGAACCGGATGGGAATTTAAAAGGATATTTTTGGGCCGGGACAAGTTGGATATTGGACTACCAAGCAATAAAGGAGACATGTGAATTGCCTAGTCCTTGTGGTATATATGGACTTTGTCAACCGGGCAAAGGTTGTTCTTGTCTAGACAATAGTACGGATTACAACTCCGGCCGGTGTGTCTCGCCAGAAAATCAAGACTCCGGCGACTTTTGTGGGGTGTATGATCATAAAAAGTACAAGGGGTTGGCAAGAAATGGTGTTGAATTGCCTAACAAGGAGTTAATGACTTACCAAAAGATGGTTTCTTTTCAAGAATGTCAAAGTGCATGTGAAGGGAATTGCACATGTTGGGGTGTGGTGTATACTAATACATCTGGATTTTGCTACATACTAGACTACCCCATACTAAGCTTAGTAGGAGTAGGGGATGAGTCCAAGATGGGGTTTTTCAAAGTGAGGGAAGGTGTAGGGAAAGATAAGGTGGAGGTGGGGTTAGGGGTAGGGATAGGGTTATTATGTGGGGCCATCTTGGTATTTGGTGGGGTCATAGGGTTAGGGTTGTATAGATATAGGAAAAGAAAAAGAGGTGTGAGTGGTTATGTAGAAGAAGATGGAATGGTAGTTGGACCATACAAAGAAATGGGAAATGCAAGTTTTAGGTCAATTGAACTAAGTGAAAGATGAGGTAAGGGATGACATCTTTTAAGATAGAGACCTCATAAGCATACTATATTTTTACTATATATGGTGGAAGTGGGGCCCTTTAGGGATTTTGGCAAGTGGGGCCTACTTCTTCTCATGTGTGAAAGTGCTTGTGAAATGAACATTATCTTATCACAAGTGTGGAAAATTGGTGGTCAAAGGACAAAAAGATTAAAGTGGATTTGCTCTTTGTTTTTTCCTACTTGTGACATGGTTTTAGTAGTTATTAGAAAATGACAGACATTGTAAATTGTATTTCTTAGTGACTCTTATCTACACGACCAAAGTCACCAAACTTCATTAATGCTTTGTGACTTTTGTAAAAAAATCAGAGTTATTTCATCAATACAGACTCCTCATATAAATTATGTTCCATAATTTTATGTTCTTTCACTCTTGGAATCAGAGGTAGATCTAGGATTTAATTATGTGAGTTCAAGATTTTGATTTCAATTACAGAAATCCATCACCTTGTTTGAATTGTGGTTAATCGCTCAATTTTTCAATAATTTTAGTAAATTTTTATTGAAAATCTATGTCTAGGATAAAAGAATCCATAGATGAGCTGTTGGATCCGCCCTTGCATGGAATGTCACCTTTGTCAATGCTTCTTCGTCCGATGTTATAATATTATTGTCTTTTATTCAAAATTATGGACAAGAGTCTAGTGGTAAGCACCCTCCACTTTCAACCAAGAAGATTGTGAGTTCGATTCACCCAAGAGCTAGGGGAGTTCTTGGAGGGAGCGAGCCGAAGGTCTATCGGAAACAGTCTATCTACCCCATCGGAAACAGTCTATCTACCCCCAGGGTAGGGGTAAGGTTTGCGTAAACACTATCCTCTTTAGACACCGTAGTGAGATTATACCGGATTATTGTTGTTGTTTTTTATTCAAAACTATTCGCTAGATTAGCGTCAAAGTAATATACGTAGACTTTAGTACTCATATGTTTCATTTATGTAATATTGTTTTTTAGTATATTTCAAAAAGAATAATACCTTTTATATTTTAAAGTTCTTTAATTTTAAATGTTACCTTTAATATGGTATGGTGTTGAGAGAATTGATTTCAGAATTTACGTTTTGATTATTTGGAGGCAGGTCCACAATTTTTGGTAGGGGTGCGCATTTGGGCAAATCAGATTGGATATGAAGGTTTCGGTTTGGATTTTTGATTTTCGGATTGAAGAAATTATAATCCAAATTCAATCCAAATAAGAACGGATTGGATTGGGTTTTTTAAGTTCGGTTTCGGATTAATCGGATTGGATATTTCGGATTTCGGTTTTGAGCCGATAAGTTGAGATTCTTCGTTCATAAAAAAAATAAAATCCAATTAAACTATTTATGTCAAACTGCCCTAATAGTAAGGCCCTGGAATTAACAAATCAAACTGTCACGACCCGAAATTTCCACCTTCGGGACCGTGATGGTGCCTAACATTTTACTTGCTAGGCAAGCCAACGTTAGAATTTAAGTAGCCATTTTAACAAATTTTTAAATTAATTAATAACAAGAAAACTATGCGGAAATACAGTCTGAAATAAAGTGAAAAATCCATAATAATCCTGATATCTAAATACCATCCCAGAACTGGAGTCACAAGTGCACGAGCTTCTAGAATAATACAAATAAAGGTCTGAATAAAATTCAAGTTGTTTGAAATATAATACACAGCTGAGATAATATAGAAGAGGACTTCAGAACTGCGAACGTTGTGCCGTTATACCTCGAGTCTCCACTGGTAGCTGTATCCGGGCAAATCTACAGTACGTCGCTCGGACCAACTCCGAAATTTGCACAAGAAGTGCAGAGTATAGTATCAGTACAACCGACCCCATATACTGGTAAGTGCCGAGCCTAACCTCGATGAAGTAGTGACGAGGCTAAGGCGGGTCACTTACATTAACCTGTACGCAATAGTAGTAATAACAACAATAATAATAACGGGAATATTAGTAAGACCAGTAAATAATATTAATGATTGAAATCAACTCAGCAATCACAATCCCTCAACTTGTTTCCATTGCGGCGTGCAGCCCGTTCCCCCAATATAAACTTTAAATAAATCTTTGTTGGCGTGCAATCCGATCCCCCAATATATTTACCTCCGTTTCCGTTGCGGCATGCAACCCGATCCCCCAATATATTTTAACAACTCATAAATGTAATAACAATTACTCCAATAAATACCACGCTCAATGAGAAACTACTAAACAATAAGGCACACAATAATTATAATTTATTTATGAAACAAACAACGACAATTAGCAATTTATTTATGGAAATCAGGGAGAAAATAGGCAGTTTAATATTTAATATGTTAAATGTCAAATAGCAATTAAGACACATAGTCAAATAAGCATGTAACAATTATTGCAGGAATTCAAAAATTTATATTTGACAAGAATATGAGTGAAACAATTATTATAACGATTAATTCGTATCTTAAAATAATTTAGGATGTTTAAGTAATTAAGCTAACAATTAATTTGAAAAAGTATAGGCACCAGTCACCTTGCCTATATATCGTTACACGTGAAATTCACATAGCAAATAATTCAAAGGTTTTATTCCCTCAAATCAAGGTTAACCACGACACTTACCTCGCTTTGCAACCAAATTTCAAGAATCCAATAAACCTTTGTCTCGCGAATTCGTGTCTGAAATCCTCAAATCTAGTCATAAACAATTCAATATTCTCAATACAAATCGTAGGAATTAATTCCATATGAATTTATAAATATTTCGGATAAAAATCCAAAATTCATTTTAAAAATAAATAGTGGGACCCACATTTCGAATCCCGAAAAAACTTGCGAAATCCGAACACCCGTTCCGATACGAGTTCAACCATATAAAAATTATCAAATTCCGACATCGGATTGGCTTTCAAATCTTCATTTTATATTTTTGGAAGATTTTATAAAAAATTGATTTTTCTTCCACAAATTCACGGATTCATGATGTAAATGAGTATGTAATCATGAAATACAATCAATATAGGATAAGGAACACTTACCCCAATATTTTTTCGTGAAAATCGCCCAAACATCGTCTTACGCGAGCTCAAAATCGAAAATGGTGGAAAATGGGTCGAAATCCCATTTCCAGAACTTAAGTTCTGTTTGCCCAAATTTTCACTCATCGCGATCACGGAAATTCGTTCGTGATCACGTAGAACAACTTTTGCCCAGGTCCATTTTACTCTTCGCGATCACAATTTTCATAGGCTGCCAATTTGCACTACACGAACGCGACATCCCATACGCGAGCGCGAAGCATAACACCGTAGACCTTATCGCGGACCGTTTTATGCGAACGCGAAGAACAAATTTTAGTGCCCCAGCTTCTGCCGCATTTCCTTTTCACGAATGCGGCTTGGCTCTCGCATTCGCAGTGCACTGGAAGTTAACCTTACGCGATCGCATACCTATCTTCGCGAACGCGAAGGGTAAAACTCTCGGCCCCCAATTTCCTCTTCGCGATCACAGGAATGGCTTCGCAATCGTGAAGCACAATGCACCAGATGATAGCATAAGCTAAAAACCAGATTTTTCTCAAAGTTCAAATGGTCTGTAGGCTATCCGAAACTCACCCGAGCCCTCATGGCTCCAAACCAAACATGCACACAAGTCCAAACACCTCATACGAACTCGCCCGCACGATCAAACCACCAATTTAACTCCTAGAATTGCGAATCGGACACCAAATCAAATGAAATTTTGAAGAAAACTTTAAAACTTCTATTTTCTCAACCGAACGTCCGAATCACGTCAAATCAACTCTGTTTCTCACCAAATTCGACAGACAAGTCATAAATGACATAACGGGCCTATGCAAATTTTTAGAACTCAAATTCGACCCCGATATCAATAAAAGTCAATTTGTGGTCAAACTTTGAAATCTTTAAGACTTTAGGCTTCTAGTCTTCGCCAATTGGCGATATTTTAAGGTAGGGACCTCCAAATTAAATTCCGGGCATATGCCCAAGTCCTAAATCACGATACGGACCTACCGGAACTATCAAAATATTTATCCGAGTCCGTTTTCTCAAAATGTTAACCAAAATCAACTCAATTGAGTTTTAAGGCTCTATTTCACATTTTAATCAATCTTTTTATATAAAAACTTTCCGAAAAATTATACGTACTGCGCACGCAAGTCGAGAAATAATAAATAGTACTTTTTGAGGTCTTAGAATACAAAAATAATTATTAAATTTAAATATGACCTTTTGGGTCATCACATTCTCCACCTCTAAAACAAGCGTTCGTCCTCGAACGGAGTTAGAAAAAGTACCTGAGCTGGTGAAAAGGTATGAATATTTATTCTGCATGTCCGACTCGGAGTCCAAGGTAGATGCCTCTATCGGCTGACCTCTTCATTGTACCCAAACTGAAGAATAACTCTTAGACCTTAACTGTCGGACCTGCCGGGCTAGAATAGCTACCGGCTCCTCCTCATAAGTCAAATCCTTGTCCAATTGGACTGAGCTGAAATCTAAACACATGGGAAAGATCACCATGATACTTCCGGAGCATAGGCACATGGAACACCGGATGAACCGCTGATAAACTAGGTGGTAATACAAGCATGTAAGCTACTTCACCCACCCTTTCAAGAATTTCAAAGGGTCCAATATACCTAGGGCTCAACTTGCCCTTCTTTCCGAACCTCATTACACCTTTCATAGGTAAAATCCGGTGCAATATTCTTTCTCTAACAATGAATGCAATATCACAAACCTTACGGTCGACATAACCCTTTTGCCTAGACTGAGCTGTGCGAAGTCGATATTGAATAACCTTGACCTTATCCAAGGCATCATGTACCAAATCAGTACCCAACAACCGAGCCTCTCCCGGTTCAAACCATCCAACTGGCGAACGACATTGCTTTACGTATAATGCCTTACATGGAGCCATCTGAATGCTCGACTGGTAGCTATTATTATAAGCAAACTCTGCAAGTGGCAAAAATTGATCCCAAGAACCTCCAAAGTATATAAAACAAGCGCGAAGCATATTTTCTAATATCAGAATGGTGCGCTCTGAATGTCTGTCTGTCTGTGGATGAAATGTTATACTCAAATCAACCTACGTGCCTAACTCACGATGTACAACCCTCCAGAAATATGAAGTAAACTGCGTACCTCGATCTGAAATAATAGACATGGGCACACCGTGAAGGCGGACAATCTCACGAATGTAAATTTCAGCCAACCGCTCTGAAGAATAGATAACTGTCATTGGAATGAAATGTGCTGACTTGGTCAACTTGTCCACAATGACCCAAACTGCGTCAAATTTTCTCTGAGTCTGTGGGAGCCCAACAACAAAATCCATAGTGATATGTTCCCACTTTCACTCAGGAATTTCTAACTTCTGAAGGAAACCACCAGGTCTCTGATGCTCATACTTGACTTGTTGACAATTTAGACACCGAGCTACATATGCAACTATATCCTTCTCCATTATCCTCCACCAATAATGTTGCGGTGAATCTTGATACATTTTGGGTGCACCTGGATGAATGGAATACCTGGAACTGTGGCCCTCTTCCAGAATTAATTCACGAAGCCCATCCACATTAGGCACACAAATACGACCCGGCATTCGCAATACCCCATCTTCCCCCACAGTAACCTGTTTGGCATCCCCGTGTCGTACCATGTCCTTAAGGACAAATAAATGAGGATCATCATATTGTCGCTCTATGATGCACTCATATAAAAAAGACTGAGTGACTGTTCAAGCTAGAACCCGACTGGGTTCTGAAACATCTAACCTCACGAACTGATTAACCAAAGTCTGAACATCTGCAACTAACGGTCTCTCACCAACCAGAATATACGCAAGACTGCCCATACTCACAGCCTTTCTACTCAAAGAATCGGCCACCACATTAGCCTTTCCGGGGTGATACAAAATGATAATATCATAGTCTTTCAACAACTCTAACCATCTTCTCTGCCTAAAATTAAGATCTTTTTGTTTGAACAGATACTGAAGGCTACGATGATCAGTAGATACCTCACACGAGACACAGTAGAGGTAATGCCACCAAATCTTCAGCGCATGAACAATGGCTGGCAATTCTAAGTCATGAACATGATAATTCTTCTCGTGAACTTTCAATTGTCGCGACGCGTATGCAATCACCCTGCCATCTTACATTAATACTGCACCAAGCCCAATGTGAGAAGCATCACAATATACCGTATAAGATCCTGAACCTATGGGTAATATCAATATTGGCGCCGTAGTCAAAGCAGTCTTGAGCTTCTGAAAGCTCAACTTACACTCATCTGACCATCTGAATGGGGCACCTTTCTGGGTCAGTCTGGTCAATGGGCTTGCTATAGATGAGAACCCTTCTACGAACCGACGATAATAACCTGCCAAGCCCAGAAAACTCCGGATCTATGTAACTGAAGTAGGTCTAGGCCAATTCTGAAAAACCTCAATCTTTTTAGGATCCACCTTTATGCCTTCTGCCGATACAACATGCCCCAAAAAGGCAACTGAGTTTAACCAAAACTCGCATTTTGAAAATTTTAGCATATAACTGATTCTTCAAAGTCTGAAGCACGCTCCGAAGATGCTGCTCATGCTCCTCTCGACTGCTGGAGTAAATCAAGATATCATCAATGAATACAACCACAAAAGAATCCAAATAGGGCTTGAACACCCGATTCATCAAATCCATAAATGCTACTGGGGCATTTGTCAACCCAAGTGACATCACTAGGAATTCGTAATTCCCATACTAAGTCCGAAAAGCTGTCTTAGGGACATCAGATGCCCTAATCTTCAACTGATGGTAACCAGACCTCAAGTCGATCTTTGAAAACACCTTGGCACCCGGAAGCTTGTCGAATAAGTCATCAATTCTTGGTAGTGGATATTTGTTCTTGATAGTAGCCTAGTTCAACTGCCGATAATCTATACACATTCGCATTGAACCATCTTTATTCTTTACAAATAATACTGGTGCACCCCAGAGCGAGACACTAGGTCTAATGAATCCCTGATCAAGCAAGTTTTGTAACTGCTCCTTCAAGACTTTCAACTCCGGCGGGGCCATACAGTATGGTGGGATAGAAATGGGCTGAGTGCCCGGAGCTAAATCAATACAGAAGTCAATATCTCTATCGGGTGGCATCCCCGGCAAATCTGCAGGAAATACTTCTGAAAATTCACGAACAACTGGTACTGAGTTCATACAAGGAATATCTGCACTGGGATCGCGAATATAAGCCAAATAGGCTAGATACCATTTCTCGACCATACGCTGAGCTTTCATATAAGAAATAACCTTGCTGGTAGAATGACCAGGAGTTCCTTTCCACTCTAACAAGGTAACCCGGCATGGCTAGGGTCACTGTCTTGGCATGACAATCCAATATAGCATGATAAGGTGACAGTTAATCCATACCCAAGATAACATCAAAATCTACCATATCAAGAAGTAGAAGATCCACACTAGTCTCAAGACTACCAATAGCAACCACACATGAACCATAGACATGATCTACTACAACAGAGTCTCCCACCGGTGTAGATACACACACAGAAGCACTCAGAGAATCATAAGGCATAACCAAATATGAAGCAAAATAGGAGGACACATAGGAATAAGTAGATCCTGGGTCAAATAGAACTGAAGCATCTCTATGGAAAACTGGAATAATACTTATGATCACAGCATCAGATGACTCANAAGCATAAAATCGGGGCTGGGCCCCACCACTCTGAACTGCATCTCTGGGACGGCCTCTAACTGGCTGGCCTCTACCTCTAACGGTCTGACCTACACCTCTAATGGCCTGACCTCCACCTCTAGCTGCCTGACCCCTACCTCTAGCTGGCTGAGCAGGCTGTGAAGCAACTGATGCCGGTATGATGGCACGAGAATCCTGCCGAGATCTATTACTCGACAACCTAGGGCAATACCTCCTAATGTGACCCATGTTCTCACACTCATAACACCCATCTTGATGACGTGGTTGCTGAAGCTGACCCGAACGGGCCGGATAACTGCTGTAGTGACTCTGGAGTGGTGGTGCAGTGATAGAAGCTGAATGTACACTAAATGTTGGCTGCCCTGAAGCACAGTCTAGGCGAAGTGATGAATGAAACGGCCTGGGAGGATGACCTCTACCAAAATTACCCCTACCTCCATACGAGGCACCACTGAAACCACCGAACTGACGAGGCCTCTTATCAGACCTCTGCCTTCTCTCTTGTGCAAGAACCATCTCGATCCTCCTCACGACATTAGTAGCTGCCTAAAAGGAAATCTCACTTCCGTCCTCCTTGGTCATCTGAAGCCTGATAGGGTAAGTGAGTCCCTCAATAAACCTCATCACTCTCTCTCTATCAGTAAGTAGTAAAAGGAGAGCATGACGGTCTAAATCCAAAAAATGGGATTCATACTGAGTGACAACCATACTGCTCTGCTGTAGACGCTAAAAATTGCCTACGGTAATCCTCTCTCAATGTGATAGGGAGGAACTTCTCTAGAAATAGCCATGAAAACTGCTCCCAGGTCAATGCGGGAAATACAACTGGTCTGGTCAATGTATAATCTCTCCACCACCTCTTGGCAGAACCCGTCATCTGAAATACAGCAAGATCGACCCCATTGGTCTCAACTATACCCATGTTCCGCAGCACCTCATGACAGCGGTCAAGATAATCATGTGGTTTCTCAGAAGGTGTACCACTGAAGTGAATTGGAAAGAGCTTGGTAAACTTATCCAGTCTCAATAAGGCCTCAAAAGACATGGCGAGCCTATCACCGGCCTGTGCCACAATAATTGGCTAAACTACCCCAACTGGTGGGGCTGCTGGAGCTTGATTCTGGGGAGCCATCTGCTCCGAAGCGGGAGTAGTGGAAGTTTGTGCTCCTCCCCCAGCCTATGAGACAGCTGGTGCCACTGGAAATGTACCATTCTGGACCACTCCCTCCATAAGACGTACCAAACGGACTAGAGCGTACTAAAGCATTGGAGTAGCTATGAATCCTTCCGGGACCTGAACTGGTCCAACTGGTACAACCTAAACTGGAACCTCCTGCTGAAGATCCACCTGAGGTTCTACAACAGGTGCTGTTGTTTGAGCTCTAGACTGAGCTCTACCTCTGCCTCTGCCTCGGCCTCTAGCATGACCTCGGCCTCGACCTCTACCCTTGGCCATGGTTGCCATCGTAGGCTCCGGTCTCTGTCTGTCGGTAGATGTATTAAGTGTCATCGCCATCTGCGAGAGAATAAGAATAGAATGGTTCAATCATCGGTGATAGAATAAAATCGCACGACGGGATAAGAAAGAAGTGATATTATTCCTAAACTTCATAGCCTCTGAAAGATAAGTACAGACGTCTCCGTATCGATCCCTCATACTCTACTAAGTTTGTTCGTGACTTGTGAGACCTATGTAACCTAGTGCTCTGATACCAACTGTCACGACCCGAAATTCCCACATTCGGGACCGTGATGGGCCCTAATACTTCACTTTCTAGGCAAGCCAACGTTAGAATTTAATTAGCCATTTTAACAAAATTTTAAATTAATTAATAACAAGAAAACAATGCTGAAATACAGTCTGAAATAAAGTGAAAAATCCATAATAATCGCGATATCTAAATACCATCCCAAAACTGGAGTCACAAGTGCAGGAGCTTCTAGAATAATACAAATAAAGGTCTGAATAAAATTCAAGCTGTTTGAAATATAATACACAGCTAAGATAATATATAAGGGACTTCAGAACTGCGAACGCTGTCCAGTTATACCTCAAGTCTCCACTGGTAGCTGTATCCGGGCAAATTTACAGTACGCCGTTGGGACCAACTCTGAAATCTGCACAAGAAGTGCAGAGTATAGTATCAGTACAACCGACCCCATGTACTGTAAGTGCCGAGCCTAACCTCGACGAAGTAGTGACAAGGCTAAGGCGGGTCACTTACATTAACCTGTACGCAATAGTAGTAATAACAATAATAATAATAACGGAAATATTAGTAAGACCAGTAAATAATATTAATGATTGAAATCAACTCAGCAATCACAATCCCTCAACTTGTTTCCATTGCGGCGTGCAGCCCGTTCCCCTAATATAAACTTTAAATAAATCTTTTGTGGCTTGTAACCCGATCCCCCAATATATTTATCTTCGTTTCCGTTGCGGCGTGCAACCCGATCCCCCAATATATTTTAACAACTCATAAATGTAATAAAAATTACTCCAATAAATACCACGCTCAATGAAAAACTACTAAGCAACAAGGCACACAATAATTATAATTTATTTATGAAACAAACAACGATAATTAGCAATTTATTTATGGAAATCAGGGAGAAAATAAGTAGTTTAATATTTAATATGCTAAATATCAAATAGCAATTAAGACACATAAGTCAAATAAGCATATAACAATTATTGCAGGAATTCAAGAATTTATATTTGACAAGAATAAGAGTGAAACAATTATTATAATGATTAATTCGTGTCTTAAAACAATTTAGGATGTTTAAGTAATTAAGCTAACAATTAATTTGACAAAGTATAGGCACCCGTCACCTTGCCTATACATCGTTACACGTGAAATTCACATAGCAAATAATTCAAGTGTTCTATTCCCTCAAGTCAAGGTTAACCACGACACTTACCTCACTTTGCAATCAAATTTCAAGAATTCAATAAACCTTTGCCTTGTGAATTCGTGTCCGAAATCCTCATATCTAGTCATAAACAATTCAATATACTCAATAAAAATCGTAGGAATTAATTCCATATGAATTTATAAATTTTTCGGATAAAAATTCGAAATTCATTTTTAAAATTAACAATGGGACCCACGTCTCGAATCACGAAAACACTCACGAAATTCGAACACCCGTTCCGATACGAGTTCAACCATAAAAACATTATCGAATTCCGGCATCGGATTGACTTTCAAATCTTTATTTTAAATTTTTGGAACATTTTAAAAATATCTGATTTTTCTTCCACAAATTCAGGGATTCATGATGTAAATGAGTATGGAATTATGCAATATAATCAATATAGGATAAGGAATACTTACCCCAATATTTTTCCATAAAAATCGCCTAAAAATCGTCTTACCCGAGTTCAAAATCGAAAATGGTAGAAAATGGGTCGAAATCCCATTTCTAGAACTTAAGTTCTGTTTGCCTAGATTTTTACTCATCTCGATCGCGAAAATTCGTTCGCGATCGCATAAAATATCTTTTTTCCAGGTCCATTTTACTCTTCACGATCGCGAGAATGGCTTCGCGATCGTGAAGCACAATTTGCACAGGCTACTAATTTGCACTACGCGAACGCGACAT
Source organism: Nicotiana otophora (assembly GCA_000715115.1). Classification (NCBI taxonomy): domain Eukaryota; kingdom Viridiplantae; phylum Streptophyta; class Magnoliopsida; order Solanales; family Solanaceae; genus Nicotiana; species Nicotiana otophora. The sequence goes on along the minus strand of AWOL01S0072609.1, from coordinate 50,252 downwards.
CCCACACGCGAACGCGAAGCATAATCCCGTAGACATACGCGATCGCGGACCGTTTCATGCGAACGTGAAGAACAAATTTTAGTGCCCCAGCTTCTGCCTCATTTCCTCTTCGCGAACGCGGCTTGACCCTCACGTTCGCAGTGCACTGGAAGTTAACCTTACGCGATCGCATACCTATCTTCGCGAACGCGAAGGGTAAAACTTTCGGCTCACAATTTCCTCTTCGCGATCACAGGAATGGCTTCGCAATCGCGAAGCACAATGCACCAGATGATAGCAGAAGCTAAAAACTAGATTTTTCTCAAAGTTCAAATGGTCTGTAGGCTATCCGAAACTCACCTGAGCCCTTGGCGCTCCAAACCAAATATGCACACAAGTCCAAAAACCTCATACGAACTCGCTCGCGCGATCAAAATACCAATTTAACACCTAGAATTACGAATCGGACACTAAATCAAATGAAAATTTTAAGAAACCTTTAAAACTTCTATTTTCACAACCGAACGTCCGAATCACGTCAAATCAACTCTGTTTCTCACCAAATTCGACAAACAAGTCATAAATGATATAACGGACCTATGAAAAATTTTAGAACTCAAATCCGACCCCGATATCAATAAAAGTCAATTTGTGGTCAAACTTTGAAATCTTTAAGCTTTTAGGCTTCTAGTCTTCGCCAACTGGCGATGTTTCAAGGTAGGGACCTCCAATTAAATTCCGGCCATACGCCAAAGTCTCAAATCACGATACGGACCTACACTACTATCAAAACACTGATCCGAGTCCGTTTGCTCAAAATGTTGATCCAAGTCAACTCAGTTGAATTTTAATGCTCTATTTCACATTATAATCAATTTGTTTTATATAAAAACTTTCCGAAAAATTATACAGACTGCGCACGCAAGTCGAGGAATAATAAATAGTGCTTTTTAAAGTCTTTGAATACATAAATAATTATTTAATTTAAAGATGACATTTTGGGTCATCACACAAACATTATAAGATCATGCCAAATTAGATAGTAACGCAACTTCAAAATTTAGTGCTCACAAATGTAGAAAATAGAAACTGACGTGGGTAAGAATGAAAGAACCCAATATTCGATTTAGTAGGGCTGATATTAAACTTTGTAACTAGTATTGGATATATGAGGTAACATTTAATGTGTGTGGTATTAAATTTATTAGTATTCAGCACATAAAAATTAAATGTCTAATGAATAGGGCTAAATATGAAGTATTAAAATTTCAGATTTTCGAATATCCAAAAATCCGAAGTCCCATGTCCGAAATTCAATCCAAAGTTTTTAAATATTAAATCCGACATCCAATTCGTAATTCACAAATCCCAAAACCAAAAATTCAAGAAATTAGGATTTCGGTTTGGATTTCGAATTTGCCCAAATTAGGCTCACCCCTAATTTTTGGAGTGAAAGTAATTTTTTGTTGTATTTCATATTTTGTTTTTATATTAAAACTATATGATTAACCCCCCAATAAACATAAAAAATGATAGCTCAATTTGAGTTGTGGGGAAACATAAAATTTAGAGGAAAATACAGGAGAAATTCAAAAATAGCCAGATTTACAAGTGGTAATTGAAAAATAGTCACAGTTTCAAAAGTAATCGAAATTTAGCCATTTTTCATGTAAAGATAAATCTGAACGAAAACATTGTTCAAAATCCGAAAAATATTCCAGCATAATATACTGGAGTTCCAATATAATATACTAGAATTATACTGGAACTCCAGTATAATATACTGGTCCAGCATAATATGCTGGAAGTTTATACACAGGTGCTCCAATGTGCAATATATTATGTTGTAACGTTTCGCGTGTTGGAGTTCCAGCATAATATGCTGGAAGTTCATACACAGGTGCACCAATCTCCAGTATATTATGCTGGATCGGTTCGTGTTGTAGCAAAATAGTGGCTATTTTTTAATGACTTTACAAACGCTGGCTATTTTTCAATTACCAGACCGAAAACCGGCTAGCCGTGCTAATTTTACGGAAAATACTCCACGTACATATATACATTGTCAGCCCACATTTGAGTTGGGTTCTCAGAAAATCTTGGGCTTGACATTAAGCAAACACAATATAAGCCCACTGTCCCAGGTCCAATAAAACTTAAGCACATTCAGTGCACACGTGTCCAGCCAGCAGTCATCTTCCTCTGCTTATTGTGACTACTAGTAACAAGTCGATCACTTTAAAATATACAGTAAAAAGAGCTCACATATGGTATGAAAAACTACTAACTCAGTAACTGAGGTAAGTTTGATTTTTCTTCTTTTCTTATTCTAATATTTGTTTTACCCTAAAATGTTATACTTAAGTTGAAGTATTGCATGTTGATTCAGGATGTAATATTTTGGTGGAATTCAAATTGAAACTATGGTTTTCTTGACAATTCATGGAAATTGTCGTTTGGTTTGTAATGTAATCAATCTTTATAGTTCTATGGCACTCTCACTGCAGTATAGATTGCCAAATGTGGTAGTTTTATAGAATATAGATATATTCTTGTTGGATTCTCCTTTTCCTCTTGGAAGGGAGAAAAGGTGTTAGAATTATGTGATCGTGTCGTCTAAAAGTTTAAGTTGTTAGAGAGAACACACTTTTATTGACGTAATTACTTGTGAAATATTTTTAATAATTGTTGGCGGTGAGCAGTGGCGGAGCTAGAAAATTTCGCAAAGGGTGTGCAAATTTTTGTCTCAATTGTGATAAGGGTGTGCAAAAACTAAATATATACTTATAATAGCTAACATTTAACCTATCTATAGTGCATAATTTTCCGACGAAGGGTGTACACTTGACCACCCTTCGCCTAAGGTGGCTCTGCCCATGGCGGTGAGAATTGAACTCGGGACCTCTATTTGCGCTGATACTATGATAAGAAAATGGACGTTGGTCCTAAGTCAAACCTAAAAAGCTAGCGCATGAGGTAAGGATTGCCCAGAGCATATAAGGAGACAATTACTCATTCCCTCAACCAATGTGGGATAATCTCACACCCTCTCGCTAGAAGCAGTCGAATAATCATTTAACAAAAACTAAATGGATGAAAATTCCAAAATAACTTAGGTAACAGAGCTGGAATCATTTATCTGCTGCTGAATTTCAGAAATTTTAAGATTATATAAATGGTTAGACCAAGAGCTAATTTGGCATATGGATAATAAGGAAATTTCTTTGAAAGCAGCAGTACTTCCACTCACATTTTAAGTCACAATGCTATTAAGAAAATAACTGCAGTTTCTATTTTTTGTTTTTTCGGACAATCTTATAATATCAGGTTATTTAATATAGGAACAGATTATGAGCTATTCAAGTTTCAGCATATGTTTCCTTGTTTTCATGTAGAAGTTAATCATTCTAATAATTTAAAGAAGTCAATTTACCTTTTCACATCTGCAGGTTTACAATCTTTTCCGTTTTAACTTGTTCCAGCGATAAAGAACTTAGAAATGGCAAAAGATAAAGTTTCAAGCTTCGGCACTGAAGTTCTCCTGTCAAATAAAAAGTTGGCCGAGAAAAAGCAGGAGTCGAACAGCAAGCTAACTGTTGACGAGATATTTGTTCGTATTCCTGGATCGCCATCTAATTTTATATTAGGCCCATGTTTTAAGACTACACTTCCTCCGGAGCTCTCTCCTCTTTACCCCTTAGCTGAAGGAGAAAAGCTACTTCTACACTGTGTGCAACCTGATTCGTTCAAAGGTAAGACACTGAGATCGTGGCCTAATGTAAGTAGAACGTGGATCGATTGGGTAGATAGAGTTGAGAAGGCAAAATGGGAGGTGTGGAAATCAGCTGATATATATGATGCTATTCAGTTGTCGAAAATTGATATACCGATGGATAAATCTCTTCTTTACGCTGCCTTGTGCTATTGGTCAATCTCGACAAACTCGTTCCACTTCAGATTTGGTATGATGGGGCCAACAGTACTAGATATTGTTGCCTTGACAGGACTTAGGCCGCATGGCGAGGAAGTAAGTGTCCCTCTCGGAATTGCTGAATCAACTCTTGATTTTCCCGAGTATGGAAAAATTAAAGTATGCTTAACTTACTGCAAATTTCTTGATGTGTCAATGGGAGCAATGTCTGTGACAGAGGAAGAACATATATCGTTTCTGGTTATGTGGCTTTGTAGATATCTCTTTTGTAATTCTTCGATTACCATGATCGAGCAATGTACGAAACTGGCTTTCGCTCTTGCTATGGGTAAAAAGGTTGCTTTGGCACCTATTGTGTTGTCTAATATATATCATGGCTGCAATGACATCATTACGAGTAAGTTTGACAATGCAACGGGTCCGTTCTGGATCTTGCAGTTATGGCTACAGTCTTACTTTCCCGAACATCAACCTTCGACTTCAGATAACGGTAATGCTCCGACCTATGGGTTTCCCTTGGCTGAAGGTGTGTTGAGGCCTAAAACATTTAACCATTACTTTCTTTTCTTTCACACATGCTCGTCTAGAACAGCCAGCGAATTCACGCCATTTTCTTCTAGGAAGTTTGGACCTGAGTGGTTTAAACGGTCACTTGATCCTTACTTCCAAAAACTTAACAGGACAGAGTTAAAAGAGATTTGGGCTAGTTATCTTATTGCTCGAGACATCCCGTACAGTATCGTTCTAGACGAATCTTCGAAGTGGAAATGTGGGGTAGAACATTATTCTCCGAATCAGTTTGCTCGACAGTTTGGCATGAAACAGGCTGTTCCCCTCCACCGATCAGCCAATGATTTTTCAATCAGAGGAGAGGAAGATAACATCGAAGAAACTGAATCAAGGTTTTCGCAACTAAAAAGGAAATTCTCATTTGTTCCATTTAATATTAATCCAAGTTCTAGAACGTTCTTTGATTCCTGGTGGTCCACTTATATTAAGAACCGGGACAAGACTTCTATCGATGTCCTCAGGAAGATCTCACCATGTGATATGCCTCTCAGTCCATCTGACAGGCAAGAAGTTGCTGCCCCGAAGTCCATTGGTATTAAAGGCAATTCTCAGTCTGCAGGAAAATTTGGCCAGAATATGAAGAGAAACTATAAAGGTACGATACCCTTCTTGATGGAACAAATCATAATTTTCCTAGTTGGGTGGTATATCCCTAGGAATAGAGGAATCATCGGCATTTGATTCGCCATTAAATGGAGAAGGAAAATGTTGGTCAAGGAGGCAAAAATATAAAAAAAGAGCAACCCGGTGCACAAAGCATCTCGCGTTCACGCAGGGCCCGGGGAAGGACCGCACCTCAAGGGGTCTAATGTAGGCAACCTACTATGATGCAAGCATCAGTAGAATCACTCGAACCCCTGACCTATAGGTCACGTGGAAACAACTTAACCGTTGCTCCAAGGCTCCCCTTCAAGGAGGAAAAAATATATATAACCATTATGATTTGGCTTGCAATAGAATGGCTCGTGGAATCCTTGATATGATAACCTTTGGTTGAGGACTACTTGTCTTTTATACCATTATATTAATTAGATTTTCGTATAGTTTTCAATGTTCTGCTACTTGTCTTTTTCTACCTTTGGTTTCCATTTTCTGCAATTTGATATCTAGTATTGCCTCCTTATTCATGCCTTTCAGGGGATAATATTCCATCACAATCCTTTGTACAACAAGACGAGTCCAGAAAACAAAGGAACTCATATGAGGCAGCTGAAAAGATATCTACAAGAGGAATATCATGCAAGGTAAGCGTTCCCGTGCATCCCCTAAACAGGCCTCTGGGATTGTAAGGGGATTGCTTGGCCTGATTCCTTCACTTCGCTGTTGCTTTACCCATTTCAGAAGACGAAGACTTCCGCAATGAAAATGCCGCTACCAGGTACAACTTCTACAAGTTGTACTCCGCCTAATGAAGATAGGAATAAGACCGACATGCAAGTTTCTGGTGACGATACATCAATTTCCGCCTCATCCTCCACCTCGGAAAATGTACGTAAATTCTCCTTATTATTTGTGTCATTATTTCTGATTTTTCCATCTAAGTTTGAGAGCTTTTTCTTATCAGGAAGGCGAAAAATGCACGGTTTCCCCATCATTAGCTAATACCAAAAGCAAGACATATGATAATAGTGGACCACTCGGCTGTCCTGTGAAATTTGATAATCTAGAAGACTTCTTTGCTCGAGTTAGTGGACAAATTAAACAAGCTCGATCTACCAGTTTTTCGACTGGCCAATCTTCTTCCATATATGACAAGATATCCGCCACGCAAAAGTCTACACCGTCAGTGGAAATGCTCGCCACATCAAAAGATGACATTGACAGATTACTAAACATGCCTTCTCAAGACTTACTTGTACCTGAAAACTGTTCAACATTAAGTGCAGCACTGTCAATATATGCTTTGTCACCAGATTTATCTGCTGAGAGAGCGCTTGCCTTGGAGAAACTCAAAGAGAACCTTCCGCATCTTTCCTCAACCTTGCGTAGAGCTAAGAAGGACAAAGAGGAGTATTATAAGAAGGCTGCCAAGAAAGTGGTCATCGTCGATGAGCTCACAAAAGGTCAGGAACTCTACACCAACCTCAAAGAGTACAACGACAAGCTTGAATGTACAATGGATTCCATCAGAAACCAAATGAGTAAGTTGAAGGCAAGATTGAAGGATGCAAAGACAAAAAGAAAAGCAATCCAGGAGCAAAAATTGAGTTTGGCTAAGAAGTGTTTTGAAAAGTCTACTAATCTTGATGAAATGGAAGCTGAGTTTCCTGTTCTAGAGGAGATGAAAGAGTTAGCTGATTCGGATGTTGCCCGAGTGGAAGAAAGCTTGAAAGTCTTCAAAAGCAAGATAACCGGATCGCCTGTGTAAATCGCCCTTCATATGAATTTGCTGGCTAGTATTCTAGAGTATAAGAGCATGTAAATATCTTTTTTGCGACGTACTTTCTATCTTTTGGATGGCATCCCTAAGAATAGCCAAGTTGGTCAAACTCGTAAAGTGAAACGAGTAGTGTAGATCCATGGCGATGTACTGGAATTTTTGCAGAGTTGACAAAGCCATCAAGAAGATCCGGAGAATGATTCCAGCTACTATCTTTTGGTGTATATGGAACGCAAGGAATCGCAAATATTTTGATGGAATCTAAACTCCAACTTAAACTTTGAAGGCCTTTTGCTTAGTTAACCTTTACAGTTGTCCAGTTAGGGTTTGCGAGTTTAGTTGAACTAATTGCTTTCGGCTCAAACTATGAGTATATATATATATTGAAATATATGTGTATATGATCAACAACAACAACAACAACAACCCAGTATAATCCCACTAGTGGGGTCTGGGGAGGGTAGTGTGTACGCAGACCTTACCCCTACCCCTGGGGTAGAGAGGCTGTTTCCAAATGACCCTCGGCATCCTTCCCTCCAAGAACTCCCCACCTTGCTCTTGGGGTGACTCGAACTCACAACCTCTTGGTTGGAAGTGGAGGGTGCTTACCATCAGAGCAACCCACTGAGTTATATGTGTATATGATCATGCTCATTAAACTCACTGAGTTTAGAACTCGCCTCTTGTTAAAAATAAATGTATATAATAGTTTTAGACAAATATATTACATACGAGGAACTCACGATTATAAGCATGTAAAAATTAAGAGCTAGAGCGAATCAAAATCCTGATACCATCACAAAGTTTTATGACATTCTATATGATGATATTACATTGTTATATTACATTATGTATTACTAAAAAAAATGATAAAAAATAAAATTAAATAATTTGCAAAATTAAGGTTGAATTTTTTCTCCATTTAACACGTTGATTGATATGAGTTGAGGTTAAATGAAGAAGCAGATTTTAATTTATTTGGGATTGAGGCATCGTTATTATTGTTCTTGTTGATTATCACGTTGATGCGAAATTGAGCAACTTATTGGCTGAATATCACACATTTCTCTATGCAAGTACTTTATTGTTATGATCGCTGATAAATATGCTTCGTTTTTTCCTCATTCTTGATTCATGTTTTGGATTTACTTATAATTACATATAAATTTCTTTTAAAAAAAAATTAACTTCTCATTTATATTCTATAATAGCGATTGACTTATAAAAAAAAATTCTCCTTTGATGGTAACCCCTTATATAATCAATAAATGTCAATTTCCTTGACAGTGAACATAAATTGCGTTTAAATGAGACTTATAAAGTGCATAATGAGACTTTAATCGCATTTATCAAATGCAACTTATAATTGCATTTATGTAATAAGCATTTAAGGAATACCACTTATAATGCATTGAACAAATGCTACTTTTAAACTACATTTTTAATTGTGACTTATAAGTCACATTCATAATTTACGACTTACAAATTACATATATCAATTGCTACTTACAAATAGCTTATACGACTTACAAATTTACAAATCAACTTATAAATCTCCTTTCACAATTTTTTTGCAATTTTTATTATATTGTATGGTGTGATCTATGAAAAAAGAGTATGTTTGTTTTGTTTTGTAGGTATTGAATCAAACACCATCTCCATCACTTGAAAAAGTAAGCTGGAATGAAGTTATATTTGGTTTTGCTCAATGGGGAGATTTTTACACGATTCCTCCCTATTTAAAGATTATTTTCATAAATAATAGCATTCTTTGTTTATTTCAAATATGATAGATTTTTTTACCTTTTTAGCAGAATTGAAAGATTATGTGGTTATGTAAAAAATCTACTACCCCACAAAACAAGCAATTCATTTCTATCCTTACATTAATTATGTCAATGTAATTAATTTTGTACCTTCTCTCTCTTTCATAAAGTTATCTTAATTTCTCAAAAAAGTTCCAAATTTTACCATCTCTCAATTCTTTGAGGATTTATCTTTTTTATTATTCCATTTTTTAATATTTTAAAATCTCTGGATATTAAATATCTTAGTTGCTTATACACATTATATATTACTATATATTTTAAGTATAATATATAAAAAAATATATGTGAAGCACTTAAAATACACATTATATACCGCATATATTTTTTGTATAATATATAAATATACATGTGATGCACATAAAATTTATATAATATATATATATATATATATATATATATATATATATATATATATATTGTGTGTGTGTGTATTATACACATTATATATATATACTACTAATATTTGTAGAGTTTTATAGAGTTTTTGGGAGTCAATTTTTACTCTATTCATGATTCTTGAGAGAGATTCTTGGAACAATAATTGGACATGATTTTCGGTCAAAGGTCCAATTTTGGATAGTTAATTAATGAACGTAAATTTGTTTTGGCTAAATATGAAATATTTGGTTTACTGCTGCATATATATTACTATATTTTATTTAATATTGTCTAGTTACGAAACTTTCTCTAATTCAAATGGGTGAACATCTTTATAAACAAGCCACAATAGGTCAATTTCTTTTTCTCTTTTATATTTATATGCTTATATTTGGTTTTGCTGAATGGGTTTCATTCCATAATTATGTTTGTATGCAATTTATGTATTTTTTTAAATACTGCAATTTATGGGTCAGTTTCTTTCTTTCTATTTTATATGGTGTTTGCTACTCAAAATTCCAATTTTTATACTTTATATATGCCATCTTTGTACTTATATTTGGTGTTGATGAAATGAGGTTTCTTCTAAATTTATATTTATATGCAAGTTATTTAAATAAATAATGCAATTTATGCTTAAATATTATAAATGTAAGACTAAGGTTGCTATGGGATGTGTACTTTCCTCTTTGAGCATTTTTACTCTCTTGTAATGCTGTGATGAGCTTTCTTTTACCTAATAATACCTTTTTTTATGAGATAATATTGTTTTACTTCAGATGTGTGGATTAGGCACATATCATGAGTCACAAATAAAGGCTTGTTATTTAAGTAGAGAAGAGTAGAGGAGTGGGCACATTATCCACCGATTTTCGAACGTATCGTGTGCCCGTGGCCCTCAGAGATTTCTGGGTTAGCAAAAAAAAGGTTAGTGTTGCACCAACATTATACTCCCACCATAACTACTAATCATGCACTACTAGCACTAGAATTTACTTCACAGCCAATCCAACAAGAGCAGCTGTGTCGTTTTCTAAAACCTTTAGTAACTACCACGAAGCAGTTGGTTTTGTGAGCTTTATTTACCTGAAAAAACGGATAGAATTAAATTTATACGTAGTTCTAAGGATATGTAGTGCAACTTAATACAAATCGTAGAGATAAATAAAAATACCCAATATGGATCGCAAAGAATGCTAAATAGATAAGGTTGCAAAGAAAATGAAATTTGAGACTAAACAAGTTGAATCAATTTAAGAAGCTTGAAAGAACAACTCTTCACTATGGAGAATCTGGTATTTGGATTACAATGTAAGCATGAAAATTGTCCCCTATAGAAATGATAACCATCTCTTTTATAGTAGATGGATCTTAATTTAGATATAATTAAAAATACATAGTGGGAGACCCATAATAGATCATCTTTTTCACAATTCCTGCCGAAATTCTCTCCTCTAGTAGGATTGCAATGGCTCTTGTCTACGAGTTCGATATTGACTCGAGTTTTTGGTCTTGACTCGAGCTCTCGATCTTGGCTCGAGCTCGATTCTGACTCGGACCCTTGAAATGATTCGGGGTCAATGTTGGTCGGTCTCTTGATCATAAGCTCGATAACTTCACTTTGCATCATAGTTCGATTTGGATTCGGGCCTCGATAATGATATCGGCCCCTCGGACTTGAAGCTTGTTTGTATTATCTTCGGAACCCGTCTCGAAGTCTCGCTTCGATCGATTATGTCTCGAACTCGATCGATCGTACGAAGGCCGAAATCTATTTCGACCGTATACAGATAGTCCCCTCGTTTCTTAGGAAGAATGTGGTGAGAAACGATTTGACTTTTTAATGGCTCGATCAGATTACAAGCTGACGTTTATATTGGGCTCGACCATGACGCATGTGATAGTTGTCCCGTCGATTTAGTTTTTTAAGGTATTTAATGCATGTCAGACGGTGGTCGGCCACCGCTGATACTGAACCGTCGTTTGCTTGAACCTATAAATAACCATTCCTATTATCATTTATCACTTTTGCAATTTCAATCTTCCAAATTTCCTAATTTCTTTTTCGTATTCTCTTAGTCTATTCGCAAATCAGTGATTCCTTTTTGCAAAATTCTTCTTCCAAATTACCAAATTTTCGTCACCTTCTTTAAATCCAAGATGGTGAAGACGTCCAAAACCGTCCCCCAAAAGTAAAAAGCTTCTTCTTCCCAATCCGCCGCCGATAAAACACTGGTGGATCCTCGTCCTGAGGAGTGCGTTCCGGCGGCGTGTGTTCTTACCTCCGATTTCAAACTCGATAAAGGTTCACCGGTTCCTGGCCGATGTGAGCCCGTATCGAGATATATTTGTTCGATAACCCGGGAGCACATCGAGCAGATAAAAAAGGATTGTAACTGGGAGAACAAAGAGGTGGTAGTGCCGTCTCCTGAAGAGGATATTACTACTCACGTGAGAAGGTTTTTAAGCGTGTATACTTACCCTTTCACGTTAGGTCCCCTCGACCCTATTATCATAGATTTTTGTCATAAATACCTAATAACCCTAGGCCAGATATATCCTTCCTTTTGGTGGATCGTTATTTTGATCCGATATTTTGTAAGTAAAATCGAGGGGATGCCTTTCACCCTCGATTATCTTGTCTGATTATACTGTCCTCGTCTTTTTCGAGGAGGGTTAATAAAACTCTAACGTCGAGCTACCAAGGCTCTGTTCTCGAGTATAGACGAGGATAGAGATCGAGGCTGGATGTGCCGGTTCGTTCGAGTGAGGACTTCAGACCTCATCCCAACCGAAAAGATGTCTTTCCCCGAGGAGTGGAACATGAAGCGTAAGTGTAATTCTATTGTTATCTTCCATTATGTTGTTCTTTCATTTCTTTTCTTACCCATATCCTTTTTTGTGACGCAGCGGTTCCCTGGATGCCCGGTGCAGTGCCCGATCTCAAGAATTGGGTACGTGATCTAGTTTCGACCTCCTCATATGCCGAGTGCTCATGGCGCTACTTGTCAAAGGGCCGATGGGAGGCCAAAAATCACGGTGAGCATTTCTCTCGTATTCTTTGGTAATTCGAATAAGATGCCTTTCACATTCTTCAGTAAAAATTTACGTATGCAGGTATGAGCAAGGATGCGGTTTTAAGGCCCTCGTCTGCCGAGGAAGAGGCTTCGGCCTCTGTCCCAAAGCCGGTAAAAGATAATAAGAGGAAAAGAGCCCCCGCCCTCGAAGATCAAAAACCGAAGAAGAGGACGGCTCGTAAACCGAACAAGAATGCCATTCCTTTGACCGTAGAATCAGTTCTGCGTCTGAGGGATGAAGAAGAAGAAGAGAACGATGGGTCTGCTCTGACGGCCCAAACAAAGAAGACCACCGACGTTCCACAAGAAGCTGGATCGATGGTGGTTCATAAGGCTTTGCCTCGAATTGAGGATATATCGGAGAGAGATTCGGGTAGAGTCCCCGGGTTGCTGGAAATCGAAGATGTTTCCCATCTAAGCCGATGGATGGGGGATATGTCTAAAGGGGATCTTCCCGAATCTTTTCAAACCGAAGAGAATTCCCCATATGACTCATTTGGGGCAGTGGCAATCGAAGGCTCGCCCACCTTCCCTGCTTTTTCCGCAGGGGCGATTCGGGAGGCCCAAGATTTGGGGGCCCTCGAATTAGATAGGCCTCATGATAGAGAGGATCCTTTTCGTGACCTGTTCATCGGCGTCTAAGACACTGCCGGTACAAGTGACGCATCAGATCTTTTTCACGGAGTGCAACAGACTTTGAATCAGGTAGGCCTTAAATCATATGGCGTTACCTTTAAGTTTGCTTTTCTTTTCTGACTTCATTTCTTCTTTCTTTATAGGCTGCAGAGGTTCATCGAGAATCATGTTCTCGGTCCCGAACCGAGCTGCGTCGATACGAGACCGAGCTTCAACGGGTTACGGAGGAGAGGAACTCCTTAAAGCTCCTTTTAGGCCAAAGGGGAGAGGAAATAAAAGACCTCCGAGCTGAGTTAGCCAGGGCTCACCAAAATCAGATCGATTTCTACGAGCAGGTAATAATGCTTTTAAAAGCCTATGGGCTTGATACCAGAACGATGGCTAATCTTTCGGTCTCACAACTGCAGCAGAAAATCGAGATGATCGAAAAACTCCATGAAGAAGTCAATGTGATAAGAGTGGAGTCTTTGAAGTGGAAAGAAGGAATGGACCGCTTTGCTGTAGAGAAAGAAACTGCTCGAGCCCAATTGTCATCGGCCGAAAACCAACTTCAAAAAATGAAGGAGAAAAGCTAGGTTCGAGGCCCTGTTGGCCTCTATACTTGCCAAGGTCGAATCTGATGCCGAGAAGGCAAAGGCCGATGCGGATGCGCTTGTGGCCGTCTATCGGGCCGATGCTGAAGCTGCCCAGATCCAAGCAAACTAGGCACCTGATGTCACACCTCCTTTTTCCTGAGGGGGATAGGGATAAGGGAGTTTTTCCAATTAAAGTGACATTATTCGAAATGGGATTATTTATTTATTTCAGAGTCGCCACTTGGAATAATTATGGTGTCCCAAGTCACCGGTTTATTTTAAATCCCAAATCGAGGAAATTAACTCTTATTTATGGTCCGCGAACACCGAAGACCGGGTAAGGAATTTTGTTAATCCAGGAGAAGGTGTGAGGCACTCCCAAGTTCCGTGATTTTAGCACGGTCGCTCAACTATTAATAATTGGCCTAATTATCTGATTTAATACATATTTGAAACATATTGTGCATTTTTAATTTTTTAACCGCTTTTAATGTTTATGGAATTTGTTTGAACAAGTCGCGATGTCGCGCACTCGTTTATTTTTTGTACATATTGCGAATCGCGCCACGTGAAACGCACCCGCGATTTACAACATGTTAATTTTTATTATTATTCAAAGTTGTGGTCGAGTCGCGTGAAGCACGCACTCGAATTGGGATTTATGTATCGCAACTATGCCACGGAAACCGTACCCATAGTCACGATTATTTATTTATTGCGCCTAAAGCAGGCTACGATGTTTATAAGTTGTTTGCGTTTTCCACTGCCACTTTGGATTTACTGTAAGATCCTAATGATGGGTAAATTGACTGGGAATGAATAATGTTTGTAAGGTTTAGGACAAACTTTCTAACCAAGTATAAATGAGACGAGAAGATTTTAAAACAATTAACTCTCAAAAGATATATGCACAAGAGATGATTCATACAGGATTATGCTGTTGGAGAAAAATTGCATTATGCAAAGGATAGTTTTAACAATTAGTTATTTCTTTCTTTTATGGATTGGAGCCAAGTTGAGGAATTGCATTAACATGGGGCGTATGAAAATGCCATTTGGGCTTGAAGTGGGAGCCCAGGACGACAAGTTCTTTTTGAAAGGGCAGCCTGCCCACGTGTGATACTACAGCTCTTGTTAGGTCAAGTGTTAGGCCCAATTCAACCGTAGTAATGATTAAATTGAAACAAAAATTGATACAGATTACATCCACGATTTGCAGAAATGATGATTTAAGAATAACAACTGGAATTACACTATTCGATTGATAATTACAAAATTCCACCATTCAAGCGCCATTAATTTGGTTAATCCATAACCAAACACATCCACTCGAAGTTATTTGCCCCAGAGATACTGTTTGAATTTTGAAAGCTGTAAATCAAAACAAGGACTACTTCCAGTATGTTTATTTCGATCAATACATATTCAGCAGCTATTTTATGCTTTAAGATTCATGATTTAGAGGATGAATTCTACATGTTTAAAGATACTGAATACAAAACAGCACAAAACACTTTCAATTCCACACATAGCAGTAGACAACTACAATTATGTCATGTATTTCATTAATTCCAAAACAGTATCACACTATTGAGGGATCGAACAGTACCTCGGAGAGCCGAAATAGGAAGAATACAATGATAAAGAAGAAGGAAGCACAGTTGCAGTTCCAGCGAATAAACAACAACAAAACAATCCCTTAAGAGCTTGATTTGACTTTGAAAAAAAAAAACAGGAATTGAATGGCCAAATCAGCAGAAATCTACAGCTCTTTGAAATCGGTGTCTCAAGCTATTTTCTTCTGGGTTTTTTTTTTCGTTTTTCTTTTGGCTCTTGAAATTTGTTTTTAGATCCAGAATCCGATTTTGGGAATAGTTTTCAACTTGCTTTTGAAGGGGAGATGTGTGTATATGTGCGCGATGAGAGAAAGAGTGATCGTTTGGGGTGAGAAAATGCGTGTATGCATGCTGATGAAAGAGTGAGGAGGGAGAAGGCGACGACTAGGTTTTATTTTTCTCTAAGGGGGAGGGGGTCTAATTCTGTTCTCTTTTAGTGTTGAGAATAGAAGGGGAGGGGTGAAATTAGGGTATTAGAGTGGGGAGAAGAGTATGGCTCAGACTATGGGGTGGATTTAGCTTCTAAATGTATTGGCTTGAAATAATTACAAAATTAATCACTTTGGACTAAAATTTTAATTAAAATAAATTTGTGTGGCTAAACTATTATATATATTTTACTCACTAATTGACTAATGACCTAATTAATTAACTAACCTAAGAATGCATTTTTTTTTATTTTTAGATATTTATATAATGCATTTAACAATGTAATTAAATTCTAAAATACAATTTAAAATCTAAAATGCTATGAAATTAAGATGTGGATATTTTTTATGATTTTTATGATTTACGATATTCCTAACATGAATAAACAATGCGAATAAATGCAAAATAAATAAAGAAAAACTTCTAAAATTCATAAAAATAATTAAAATTATTTTTGGATTATTTTTAGGAGTAACTTCCTATGTAAGAAAAAAAAGTAGGTGCTCGCAGCCGAGACCGCCGATAATCGAGCACATTGGGTCGTTGAACTTGCTAAGTGCCGATCTCAGAGGGAGACCCTCGAGGAGATCCATGCTCGAGATTTCGACCTCGCTGAAGAGATAAAAAGGGCCAAAGAACTCGAAGCTGATGCTGAAGCCTTGGTTTCCGATGACGATGATAATGACGATGGGAGTAAGTGCGGTTCCGAGAACGGGGGGAGCCCGATAGAGTATAGACCGCTCCTGGGGATGACCAGGAAGCTTAGTCCTTAATTTTTACGTTGTAATAAATCATGTAAACAATTTTGTATATAAAAATATCCCCTTTTTTGCCGACTTGCTCCTGTTTTGTTTCTTGTCTTGTGAAGATTTTATTTATGCCTTATGAATATTTTCAAAAGGATTTAGGCAACTTGATCAAATTTGGACTTCGTAGCCTTTGTAACCGAGTAAGCGCTTACTCAACTTGAAACTTGAAATAAGGTAGCCAGTATGCTTAGTGGTCGAATTGAGTGATTTTCTGAACATAGGCTTACTCAAAGTTGGAGTGATGTAGCCCTTAGGCTTATTAGTTGAGTTAGTGATTCGAGCTCGAAGAAATATAGCCCTTGGGCGTAATGGTTGAATAAGTATTTGCTCGAACTCGAAACAAAAGTAGCCCGAAGGCATAATGGTCGAGTGAGTGTTTGCTCGAACTCGAAAATAAAAGTAGCCCGTAGGCTTAGTAGTTGAGTGAATGATTCGAACTCGAAATAAAAGTAGCCCGTAGGCTTAGTAGTTGAGTGAATGATTCGAACTCGAAATAATGTAGCCCATAGGCATAATGGTCGAGTGAGTGTTTGCTCGAACTCGAAATAAAAGTAGCCCGTAGACTTAGTAGTTGAGTGAATAATTCGAATTCGAAATAATGTAGCCCGTAGGCATAATGGTCGAGTGAGTGCTTGCTCGAACTCGAAATAAAAGTAGCATGTATGCTTAGTATTCGAGTGAATGATTCGAACTCGAAATAATGTACCTCGTAGGCATAATAGTCGAGTGAGTGCTTGCTCGAACTCGAAATAAAAGTAGCATGTAGGCTTAGTAGTCGAGTGAATGATTTGAACTCGAAATAATGTAGTCCGTAGGCGTAATGGTCGAGTGAGTGCTTGCTCGAACTCGAAATAAAAGTATTCAGGCTTAGTTGTCGAGTGAATGATTCGAACTCGAAATAATATAGCCCGTAAGCATGATGGTCGAGTGAGTGCTTGCTCGAACTCGAAATAAAAGTAGCATGTAGGCTTAGTAGTCGAGTGAATGATTTGAACTCGAAATAATGTAGTCCGTAGGCGTAATGGTCGAGTGAGTGCTTGCTCAAACTCGAAATAAAAGTAGCCCATAGGCTTAGTAGTCGAGTGAATGATTTGAACTCGAAATAATGTAGCCTGTAGGCGTAATGGTTGAGTGAGTGCTTGCTCGAACTCGAAATAAAAGTAGCATGTAGGCTTAGTAGTAGAGTGAATGATTAGAACTCGAAATAACGTAGCCCGTAGGCGTAATGGTCGAGTGGGTGCTTGCTCGAACTCGAAATAAAAGTAGCATGTAGGCTTAGTAGTAGAGTGAATGATTAGAACTCGAAATAACGTAGCCCGTAGGCGTAATGGTCGAGTGGGTGCTTGCTCGAACTCGAAATAAAAGTAGCATGTAGGCTTAGTAGTAGAGTGAATGATTAGAACTCGAAATAACGTAGCCCGTAGGCGTAATGGTCGAGTGGGTGCTTGCTCGAACTCGAAATAAAAGTAGCATGTAGGCTTAGTAGTAGAGTGAATGATTAGAACTCGAAATAACGTAGCCCGTAGGCGTAATGGTCGAGTGGGTGCTTGCTCGAACTCGAAATAAAAGTAGCCCGTAGGCTTAGTAGTCGAGTGAATGATTCGAACTCGAAATAATGTAGCCCGTAGGCGTAATGGTCGAGTGTGTGCTTTACTCAAACTCGGAGATTTATCTTAATTCTGTTTGCGTAATAAACCTCAAAATAGAGGAAGTTTTATTGGATATAAGATATTAGTAAAGAGGGGAAATTTCTTTGCAAGTCATTATACATGCGTTCATGTTTTGCGTTAGGGCTCGATCTAACTACATGAGCATGATTCGTTTCGACAATTTGGCTCTTACAACTTTTCCTATTGGAACCCCGTTGTTGAGAAATAACTTTCTTGCATCAGAACTCGATATATTTGAGGGCCTAATGCCCCCCAGTATTCGAGGTCGATTGTAAAGAAGCCTCGGATACTTTCATATTGTTTCCAAGTACAGCACGATCATTGGTTGCCTCATTAAAAATCTTGCCGAAAAACCCATTTGGGATAAAACCGGTATAAGGAAAAGAGAGTGCAACGCGTGCTTTCGGACCTAGGACTTTGTACAGAAGGATCCATCTTAGATCATAACCGGACTTTTGCAGGGGTTAGTTTTGAAATGTAAATGAATATAGGAGGGTCGTACTTTAACAGTAGTATCGTTTTAGATGCGACACATTCCAATTGCTTGATGGTTGTTTGCCGTTTATAATGCCGAGCTTGTATGATCCCTTTTCGATGTTTTCTAGAACCCCATATGGTCCTTCCCAATTCGGTCCTAGTTTTCCTTCGTTTGGATTTCGGGTATTGAGGATGACTTTCCTTAGCACTAAGTCCCCGGGCTTAAAATGGCAGAACTTGGTTCTTTGATTATAGTATCTTTTGATTCGTTGCTTTTGGGTGGCTAATTGGACGAGAGCAGCTTCTCGTTTTTCGTCTGATAATATGAGGCTAGTGTTCATAGCCTCGTTATTTGATTTTTCTGTTATATATCGAAATCTGGCATTGGGTTCACCGATTTCGACTAGTATCAAGGCTTCGGGGCCATATACTAAGGAGAACGGGGTTGCCCCCGTACTAGATTTTGATGTTGTTCGATATGCCCAAAGGACTTCGGGTAGGACTTCTCTCCATTTTCCTTTAGCATTGTTCAGCCTCTTCTTTAGGTTTTGAATGATATTTTTGTTCGTTGATTCAGCCTGTCCGTTCCCACTGGGGTGATATGGTGTTGATAATATCCTTCTTATTTTGTGATCTTCGAAGAATTTTGTCACTTTGCTGCCGACAAATTGTTTCCCATTGTCACACTATTTTGGCGGGTATCCCGAATCGACACACGGTATGATCCCAGATAAATTCTATGACCTCTTTCTCTCTTACTTTCTCGAACGCTTGTGCTTCAACCCATTTAGTGAAATAGTAAGTCATAAATAAAATGAATTTAGCTTTACCTGGGGTCGATGGCAGAGGGGCGACGATATCTATCCCCTATTTCATGAATGGCCATGGGGACAGGACTGAGTGAAGTTGCTCTCCGGGTTTATGGATCATTAGTGCAAACCTTTGACATTTATCACATTTTCTAACAAATTCCTTTGCATCTTTGCCCATATCGATCCAATAATACCCTGCCCTGATTATATTTCAGACTAATGAATTGGCACCGTAGTGATTCCCACAAGTGCCCTCGTGTACCTCACGCAGGATGTAATCGGTATCTCCTGGGCTTAAGCATACTGCCAATGGTCCATCGAATGTCCTTCGGTATAGCGTTCCATCTGAAGCTAACGTGAATCGAGCAGCTTTGATTCTTAGGGCCCTAGAATCTCTAGGGTCCAATGGGAGCTTTCCGTTCTTTAGGTATTCAATATACTTATTTCTCCAATCCCAGGTTAAGCTCGTAGAATTTATCTTGGCATGACCTTCTTCGATCACGGATCTCGAGAGTTGAACGACAGTCCCCGAGCTCAACTCACCTTCCTCGACCGATGATCCCAAATTCGCAAGTGCATCAGCCTCACTGTTTTGTTCTCGTGGAACATGCTGTAAAGTCCATTGTTTGAAATGGTGCAAAGTGACATGCGGTTTGTCCAAATACCTTTGCATTCTATCTTCTGGAACTTTGAAGGTTCTGTTTGCTTGATTTACCACCAGCAAAGAGTCACACTTGGCTTCAACGACTTCTGCTCCCAAGCTTTTAGCTAGCTCGAGACCTGCAATCATGACCTCATACTCGGCCTCGTTGTTAGTCAACATGGTAGTTTTGATAGATTGCCTAACAGTGTTACCCATGGGTGGCTTTAAAACTATGCCTAGCCCGGACCCCTTCACGTTCGAAGCACCGTCCGTAAAAAGGGTCCATACCCCCGATGACGTACCCGATTTCAACAAGAGTTCTTTTTCGACTTCGGGTACGAGGGTTGGCGTGAAATCGGCCATGAAGTCTGCCAAAATTTGAGACTTGATGGTCGTACGGGGTTGATATCCGATATCGTACCCACTGAGTTCGACGGCCCATTTGGCCAATCGTCTTAATAGTTCGGGTTTGTGCAAAATATTATGAAGCGGTTAAGTGGTTAATACGCATATGGGGTGACATTTAAAGTACGGTCTTAAATTTCTAGAGGCGTTTATCAGTGTAAGTGCCAACTTTTCTAGGTGTGGATATCTAGTTTCTTCTCTCCTAAGGTCCGACTTATATAATAAACGGAAAAAATTATGTACCTTTCTCTTCTCGAACTAGGACACCGCTTACTGTGATTTCGGATACTTCCAAGTACAAGAAAAGTTTTACGTCTGCTTTTGGAGGATGAAGTAATGGCGGGCTCGATAGATATCGTTTTAATTCCTCTAATGCTTGTTGGCATTCCGGGGTCCAAGCGAAATCGTTCTTCTTTTTGAGTAGAGAGAAAAATTTATGACTTCAATCTGACGATCTCGAAATAAATCAGCCTAAGGCCGCAATCCGTCCTGTTAGTCTCTGCACGGCTTTCACGCTGTCCACGATGGTGATGTATTCGATGGCCTTGATTTTATCAGGGTTAATCTCGATTCCCCGATTTGATACCATGAAGTCAAGGAACTTTCCCGAACCGACCCCGAAAGCACATTTTTCGGGGTTGAGCTTCATGTTGTATTTTCTTAAAATCTTGAAAGTTTCCTGCAAATGGGTCAAATGGTCCTCTGCGCGCAGGGACTTAACTATCATGTCATCAATATAAACTTCCATTAATTTACCTATTTGTTCTTCGAACATTTTATTTGCTAGGCGTTGGTAAGTAGCTCCTGCATTCTTTAGCCCGAATGGCATCACATTATAACAATATATTCCGTATTTGGTGACAAATGAAGTCTTTTCTTGGTCTTTCGGGTTCATCTGGATTTGATTATACCCAGAATAGGCATCGAGAAAAGTAAGGATTTCGTGGCCGGCCGTGGCATCGATCATGCGATCGATTTTGGGCAGCGGAAAGGAATCTTTGGGGCATGATTTATTCAAATCCTTATAATCCACACACACTCTAAGTTTGTTCCCTTTTTTAGGCACTACAACCACATTGGCTAACCACTCGGGATATTTCACCTCCCGAATGGATCCCATCTTGAGAAGTTTGGTTACCTCGTCCTTTATGAATGCGTGCTTTACCTCGGACTGGGTCTTCTCTTTTACTTCACCGGTCTGAACCTGGGGTCCAAGCTTAGACGATACATCGTTATGTCCGGTGGGATCCCTATTATAGCTGAATGGGACCAGGTGAAGCAATCAAGGTTATCGATAAGAAATTGAATAAGTTTCTTCCTGAGTTCGGGGGTCTACCTCGTCCCTAGATATACCTTCCATTTAGGCCAGTGCTCGATTAGTGTGACTTGCTCCAATTCCTCTATCGTTGATTTGGTAGAGTCAGAATCACCGGGAATCATGAAAGATCGAGGGATCCTCTGATTATCATCTTCTTCGATCTTTCGGTTATCTGGTTGGGTCAAAGCTGATGTCTGTGATTGCCATTTGGTATCTCGTTCCCCTTTTGATCCTGATCCCTTTAATGGCGAAGGCGAGGATATTGGTTTCTCTTCCTCAACGGCGAACATTTCTCTTGCGGCTGGTTGTTCTCTGTACACTGTTTTGACTCCTCTCGATGTTGGGAATCTAAGGACCTGGTGTAGGGTCAAAGGTACAGCTCTCATGTTGTGGATCCATGGCCTTCCAAAAAGGGTGTTGTATCTCATGTCGCCTTCGATCACGTGGAACGTCGTTTCGTGGATGGTCCCTGCCATGTTTATCGGTAGAATTATCTCACCTTTGGTGGTTTCACATGCCATATTGAATCCGTTTAGAACCATGGTTGCGGGTACGATCTGGCCCTGTAGGCCGAGTTGTTCTACTACCTTCAATCTGATGATGTTGGTCGAGCTACCTGGATCAATCAACACACGCTTAATTTTAGTTTTATACATGAGTACGGATATTACCAGTGCATCATTATAAGGTTGTATGACTGCTTCTGCATCTTCATCATTGAAGGACAAAGTTCCTATGAGTGTTTAATCTTGAGTTCGAGATCGCTTTTCTCTTACAATCGATGTCTTAGTGCGTTTAAGCACTAGTCCCTGAAGAGTATCAGTGTCGCCGATGATCATGTGAATGACGTGTTGTGGTTCTTCTTGTTCATTTTGCTCGCCGAAATTTCTGTTTTTAAAATGGTTCTTCGCCCTATCGCTCAAAAATTCTCGAAGGTGCCCTTTGTTGAATAATCGGGCTACTTCCTCTCTTAGTTGCCTAGAATCTTCCGTTCTGTGGCCATGGGTGCCATGATATTCACACATTTGGTTGGGATTCCTCTGGGCAAGATCGGTCTGCATGGGTCGATGCCATTTAGTGTCTTTAATGTGTCCGATAGCCGAAACAATGGCGGATGCATCAATGCTGAAGTTATATTCCGATAACCGAGGTGCTTCCTTAGATCCGGCAGGCCTATCGAACCTATTTCTGTTCATCAACCCCCGGGACCCTTGACCTCTATCACTTCTTTTGTTATTTTTCCCGATGTTATGTTTCGATTCACTGACTATGTGGCTTCCGTTGTACGGTTGGTATCGATCCCCGATCGGACCTTGTTCTTGATTAGTATCCCTTCGAACAGCGGGTTCAGACCCCAGTTGATCACCTTCGACTCTAATTTTTGATTGGTACCGATTGTGCACGTCGTCCCATGTGATGGCTGGGTGTTCGATCAGGTTATGCTTTAACTACCGTGAAGCCGTCGAACTTCATTCGTTCAAACCTTTAGTGAAAGCCTAAACAGCCCACTCGTCTGTGACTGGTGTCAAGTCCATTCGTTCTATTTGAAAATGAAGTACGAACTCCCTCAGTATCTCGTTATCCTTTTGTCTTACCTTGAAGAGGTCTGATTTCCTTGTTGCGATTTTTATGGCGCTGGCATGTGCTTTCATAAAAGAATTTGCTAACATGGCAAACGAGTCGATGGACTTTGGTGGTAGGTTGTGATACCAAATCATCGCCCCCTTCGAGAGGGTCTCTCCGAATGTTTTTAACAACACAGACTCAATTTCATCGTCTTCTAAATTATTGCCCTTGATGGCACATGTGTAAGAAGTGAAGTGCTCGTTGGGATCGGTCGTTCCGTTATATTTGGGAATTTTGGGCATATAGAATTTTTTGGGGATTGGTTTCGGGGCTGCGCTCGAGGGAAAAGGTTTTTGCACGAATGTTTTCGAATCCAACCCTTTTATCATCGGTGGAGCTCTCGGGATCTGATCGACCCTAGAGTTATAAGTTTTTACTTTTTTATCATTGGCTTTGACTCGCTTTGTGAGTTCCTCGAGCAATTTAGCTATTTCGGGAGTAGTCCCCGATTCTTGCTTATTTGACTTCACTATGGCTGGCTCCGTTCTGTGGGTGATTTCTCGAGGTGGATTGGGCTCCGGCCTGCTTTGTACCTGGGTTTGGCTCTGCTACTGGGCTATTGCTGCCTATTGGGCTTACAATATTTCAAAAATCATACGTAAGCTAACGTCGTTTTCCTCGACGTTATGGGTATCTCGAGTTGTAGGCCGACTACCACCATGGATATTATTCTCGGGTTCAGCATGTAGGTTCACCTCAATGGCTACATGCAAATTGATATCTATTGGCACTCCGATTCGAGCTCCAACGGCATTGACAAGTGGTCTTTCAGTACTTGTATCAAGTTGTTATTTTCGTCGTGAAGATCAACTCTGTTGTCGATGGGTGAAGCCATTTGATTGGTGGTTAGTCGTAGCTAATTCGAAATTCAAGATATTTTCGGAAACAAGCGCAAAACACAATGGCGTATTTTTTCAGATTCGTATCAAATAACCACAGCCATCCTTAGCCCCACAGTGGGCGCCAAACTGTTTACCCGAAAAATGGATAGAATTAAATTTATACGTAGTTCTAAGGATATGTGGTGCAACTTAATACAAATCGTGGAGATAAATAGAAATATCCAATATGGATCGCAAAGAATGCTAAATAGATAAGGTTGCAAAGAAAATTAAATTTAGTACTAAACAAGTGGAATCAATTTAAGAAACTTGAAAGAACAACTCTTCACTATGGAAAATCTGGTATTTAGATTACAATGTAAGCATGAAACTTGTCCCCTATAGAAATGATAACCATCCCTTTTATAGTAGAGGGATCTTACTTTAGATATAATTAAAAATACATAGTGGGAGACCCATAATAGATCAGCTTTTTCACAATTCCTGCCGAGATTCTCTCCTCTAATGGGATTGCAACGGCTCGTGTCTACGAGCTCAATATTGACTCGAGTTTTCGGTCTTAACTCGAGCTCTCGATCTTGGCTCGAGCTCGATTCTGACTCGGACCCTTGAAATGATTCAAGGTCAATGTTGGTCGGTCTCTGGATCATAAGCTCGATAACTTCACTTTGCATCATAGTTCGATTTGTATTCGGTCTCAATAATGATATCGGCCCCTCGGACTTGAAGCTTGTTTGTATCATCTTCAGAACCTGTTTCGAAGTCTCGCTTCGATCGATTATGTCTCGAACTTGATCGATCGTACGAAGGCCGAAATCTATTTCGACCGTATACAAGCTTGAAGTAATTAAAGTGTAGAACTAGAAGAAAGAACAACGAAACAAAATAGAGGAAAATAGGATAAGTATTTGTTTTACATTAGAGAATCTATTTCAGTCATTATAAATTTGATATTGAGTACATATGTTTGACAGTGAAGCATTATACTATGTTGTAGTTAAGCTAATAGAGACCTTGGACTGGTTGGAGGGGTCAAATGGGTTTGGGCTCAAATCAGAAACCATGACGAGAAGTACACTTCCTCCTTTCACTTTACATGTTTGGACTAACTTGGCTATACTTAGGGATGCCATTCAAAATAGAGAAAAGCTTGTCCATAGCAAAAAGATACGAAAAATGATCATTTGTGTCCCTGTACTATTAATAATTAGTTATTAGTACCCTCCGTTATACTTTCCTACATTATTAATCCCTAACCTTATCTATTTTAATATTCTTACCCCCATCACTAACGGACCCTTTTAGAGGGACACATGGCTTAGTCTTAAACAACCTAACCATCTGTCCAGTTGGATCCCTGACCCGTTCAGCCTCGACCCGCTAACTCTCTTCATATTCCCTAGACTCGTATAAACGTTAAAAAACTCTAACCTCACTTACCTAAAAATTAGGTGTTTCTCACTCTTAACCCCGATTACAATCTACCGATTTTCATGGTCTAAAGGTAAATTAATTCTTCTACCATAGTAAAAGCATAGCCTTGTAAATTAAAGGTAAATTAATTTTTCTACCAAACATTAGTTTTTCAATGTTTGGTTTCAGTGATTAAAATATCTAGGGTTAGCAGATTTTGTCATTTAGGTTGGGGTTTCGTGTATGGGTCCTATTTTTATATGATTTTCACTACAAAGTATAACATTTTAAGCAGATTGGGGGTTTTAAACATGGCTTTAACTTTATGGATTATTATATTTGCATATGCATGTGATGGTGGTCCCGAATATATAGTATAATAGTTCATTTTGTCTTAAAGTCTTTAACTTTATTAGTTATTGTATTGCATGTGGTTGTATTGTCATAAAGGCTGATTTGGTGGTCCAGATTGTCTTTATATGCTTTGTCATTTAGGGTATTGAACCATGTTCTGTCCCTTTGTCTAGGGATGTTATTTAACTTTTTTTTTTATTAGTTTCTTTGAATGTTTCTTTGAATGTTTCTTTACTATTTTTTTATTAGCTTCTTTCCAGCTGTATTTTATAATATCGATTAGTTAAGTTGTTGTTTAGTTTATTTTATGGTTTAGCTGCTAATTGTTTAATATGTAAATTGATTGCAGATTACTATGGTTGATTTGGACTTGATATTTAACTATGATGGAGAATGGAGTAGAGAGTCACAAGTCAAATACACTAAGAAGTTGTTACACACCTGGGAAGGTTATGACTCTTACCATCTATCCTTTATATTATTAATGAGTTTTGCACTAAGTTATGCTTTGGTGGGGTTCAACAAGTTATTGTACCTGCTCCTTCTGGTAGATACTATGAAATTAATAGGGATAGTAGTATTAGGAAACTGTTGGGAATAGTTTGTAGTAATTACAATGTTGTTGATATATTTGTTGTAGAGAATTGTGAGTTGACAGTGAATGTACCTGATATTTTACATTATGGTGAGGATGGAGGTGATGATGTTGCACTTGACCATGAGGCTGCAACTAATTATATCTCAACAGATGGTGAGTTTGATAATGAATATGACTCTGATTGTTCAGAGTATGATTCTGATGAATTAGATTTTATTTCAACTCAGGGGAATATGAGTATAACTGAGCAGCTGCTGGATTGCAAAGAACTAGATAAAAATATGAGCTTTAAGGATATTCCTGAAGCTAGGAAGTGTCTGAAACTGTATGCTATGGCAAATAAGAAAGAGATAATGCTTAAGAAGAGTAATACAAGAAGGCTTAGGTATGACTGACAAGTAGGTTGTCCATTTGTTTGCCTAATTTCTAAAGATGGAGATTGTCCAGGGTTAGAGTCAAGACACTAAATCCAAATCATAATTGTTTCATTGCTTATGATAATAGCACTGTTGACTACTTCACTATTGCACATTATTTTAAGAGAAAGTTGCAAGACAATCCAAAATATAAAGTGAAAGAGATGAGGGCTGATTTGAGAGCTGCATTTGAGCTTAATGCAAGCCATGAAAAATGCAAGAGAGCAAAAATACTTATTTTGAATAAGCTACAAGGAGGCTTTAAAGATGAGTACAACAAGCTAGAGGGCTATGTTAATGAATTGAAGATTAGTAACCCTGAAAGTGATATAATAATTAATTTGTCAAAAGATACTCTTCTTGAAGGTAAGAGGAGGTTCTTAAGAATGTATATTTTCTTTCATGCTTTAAAAATGGGTTTTAAGTAAGGTATGAAACATTTCATTGGACTGGATGGGATATTTCTGAAGGGAAAAGCTAAGGGTCAGCTTTTCGTTGATGTTGGTCTTGACTTAATGAATCATTTCTACCCTATAGCTTGGGCTATATTGGACAAAAAAACAAAGAGAACTTGGGACTGGTTTTTGCAAATGCTAAAGAGGTCACTGGAGCTCAAGATGGAAATTCTTTTATAGTTGTATATGTTTCTTTAAACTTGTGACTGGTTCTTTAAACTAATATTGTGTTTCTTATGATTTGTAGGGGTTGGTTGAGGCAATGAAAACTGTTTTGCCTGATGCTAATCATAGTTATAGTGTCAGACACATTGAAGATAATTGGTGTAAAAGATGGAGATCTGGGAAAATGAAAAAGTTGTTGTGGTGGAGCGCATGGTGCACATACGAGGAGGATTTTGATGATCAATTGAAGAAGATAGGGGAGATAGATGAAAATGTAGTGAAAGATTTGCTGCATACCCTCCCCAGTCACAGTGTATAGCATTTTTGACATTGTATGCAAGAATATGTCTGTGGATAACAAACTTTACATAATCATTCAATGCATGGATCCTGGATGCAATGTACAAACCTATAATTAAGATGCTAGAGGATATTAGGGTGAAGGTGATGGAAATGTTGAGAGAAAATGAGGACAAAGTGAAGTCATGGACTACTGACTTTAGTCCTTATGCCATGAAGCTTTATGAAAGTTATTTGAGGATTGAGCATAAATGCAAGGTTCACTTTAATGATGACTAGGTCTATGAAATATCTGAATGACCTAATAAATATACAGTAAATATGGTCTTGAAGCAGTGCAGCTGTAGGACTTAGCAACTGTCTGGAATACCATGTCCTCAAGCCATTAGGGCATTTGTGTACAAAGGCCTTGATCCTTTAAAGGGAACACATTGGCGGTATAGCAAAGAGTCAATATTAAAGACCTATTCGCACAAGATACTGCCTGTTAGGGGAGAAAAATTCTGGAAGGCAATCCTTGCAGATGCAATGGAACCACCACAGATAGTGGAGTTAGCTGGTAGACCTAAGGTGAAGAGAACAAGGCAAAATGATGAAGCAATTAAGAGACAAAATGAATGGTCTATGTCAAGGAAAGGAAGGGTTATGAACTGGATAAACTGTGGAGAGCCAAACCATAACTCACGGGGGTGTAAGAAGGTAATTGTTACTATAATTAGTCTTTAACAAGTGATATCTACATTATTAGCAATGTCTCATTTATAAATGACAGCCATCTAATGGAACTCTATCACAAAAAAGGAAGACAACTGTAAACTATGAAGGTATTGATGAAGACATACCTTTGTTAGGGCCTGAACAATATCAAGCTAGTGTAGGCTCCAGCAATCCTTTTATGTTCATTCCTACACCAATTTTTTCTCACCTAAAAAGGCTCTAGAAATCTGTTAGTTCCACATGTTCTTTGCCAGTTATTCCAAATAAGGAAGACCCTGCTTTAAGTCCAAAAGTTATATCAGATATGGGGACAAGGCTTCAAATGAGACAGGAACCCGACATTACAGATGGAACAAGAGTCATCAGCTTAAGAGGTGATTCAATTGGTGTGAGTCAGCCCTCAATTTTGTCATACTCACCTAGAGGACTCACATGGAAGGGGAAAGAAGCTTTAACTACTAACAAACTGGAGATGCAGGCGCATGAGAAGATTAAGAAGCTTAAGGCAAAAAAGGGGAATTGAAACATTGCTGGACAATATGTTTTTGAAGTACAGTACATTTAATTCTAGTTTTAAATGCTTTGTTGGTACTGACAGTTGGATGCCATAGTATGACCTAGGTGGTAACTTATTTTGGGGTTATAATATGGCATCCGTGTGTCAATTTAACTGTATGTTGACAGTTAACTTTTGCTACAAATGTAATGGTAATTTAGACTATTTCAGTTTCTTTTCTTAATTGCAACTTATATGATTGGTAGTGTAGTTTTATTTGAATAAGCACAAGTTCATTTATGTAGTTTGAGTAGCAGTTAACATGTGTGACTCATTTCTATATCAGAACAAGTTCATGAAGCTCAAATCATATTAACCAACAAAAATAGGTGAACACAAAGAGCAACTAACATATACAATCCGGAAAGTAGAAATCCAATTAGCCAACAAAAAAGTACACACTGCACTACTGCTACTTAAGTTAACCATACATGATAACTTAACAAAATAAAAACTAGATTTCACCAACTACTACTAATAACTATTCATCATACAAGCTGCAATTAAGCCAACAAATAGGACCCAAGATATCATAGTAAAGATCTTCAACTTCAAGACTTTGGCTTCCAACAGCGAATTGCAGCCTCCATTTCTTCAATATTTTCCTTCAATATGTCTCTTTCTAGATAAATCGCATCCAATGAAGACTCCAGATTGCTTGTTTTGGTGCATTCAACCTCATTTATTGCTTCCAATTATTCCTTCAATTTCAGCCTTTCAATCTTGACAGCCTCCAGTTGCGCTTTCAACTTACAAATAATTATCATAGCGCTGTCCAGTAATACTTCATCAGCCCATTCAAAATAACCACACGAATTTTTCTGAAAAACAAAATCATACACCATGTTATAAGTGAAATTTCAGAAAATGAAAACCATAAAATTATCATAAAACCATGAAAACCATAGAATATAAGATATTAACCTCAGGTTTTGGACATTTGTAGAATCTCTTACCAGCATTCCAAGGAGTGTAAGCTATGAGGTAGAGTGCAGTTAATCCACATTTGCATGTCCTACTCGACACACATTCTTGAGACGATGAACTACCTTCTGACATTGTAACTCCCTATTCTTGAAAATTATACACAAAATAATTAAGAAAATAAAGATGATGAGAGAAAACAGAGGAAAATCGCTTCAGATGTGGGATAACCCTAGCTTTAGAGAGGAAATAAACGATTACATCCTTTAAGGGGGAAGGGGGTTAGCAGGTCGGGGCTGAACGGGTCAGGGATCCAACTAGGTAGATGGTTAGGTTGTTTAAGATTAAGCCACGTGTCCCTCTAAAAGAGTCCGCTAGTGATGGGGGTAAGAATATTAAAATAGATAACGTTAGAGATTAATAATGTAGGAAAGTATAACGGAGGGTACTAATAACTAATTATTAATAGTACAGGGACACAAATGACCATTTTTCGAAAAAGATATTTATACACAAATGACCCTTTCCCGAAAAAGATATTTACATGCTCTTAAACTGTGGATCACTAGCCAGCAAATTCACATGACGGATGGTTTGTGCAAGCGATCACTCGATTATCTTATTCTTGAAGTCTCTCAAACTTTCTTCCACTCGGGCAACATCAGAATCAGCTAGCTTCTTCATCTCCTCCCGGAGAGGAAAGTCAGCTTCCATTTCATCAAGAGAAGTAGACTTTTCAAAACACTTCTTAGCCAAACTCAATAGTTGCACTTGGATTGCTTTTCTTTTTGTCTTTGTATCCTTCAAGTTTGCCTTCGACTTGCTGATTGTACATTCAAGCTTGTCATTGCAATCTTTGAGGTTGGTGTAGCATTCCTGACCTTTTGTGAGCTCATCGACGAGGAGCACTTTCTTGGCAGCCTCCTTATAATACTCCTCTTGGTCCTTCTTAGCTCTACGCAAGGTTAAGAAAAGTTGCGGAAGGTTCTCTTTGAGTTTCCACAAGGCAAGCACTCTCTCAGCCGATAAATTCGGTGTTGCAGCATATGTCGATAGTGCTGCATTTAATGTTGAACAATTTTTGGGTAGAAGCAAGTCTTCAGAAGGCATGACTAGTAATCTCTCAATGTCATCTTTCGCAGTGGCAAGCATTTCTGCTGACGGTGTAGGCTTTTGCGTGGCGGATATCTTGTCATCTTTGGAAGAAGATTGATCAGCAGAAAAACTGCGAGATTGAGCTCGTTTAATTTGTCCACTAACTCGAGCAAAGAAGTCTTCTAGATTATGAAATTTGACAGGGCAGTCAGGTGGTTCAGTAATATCAGGTGTCTTGCTTCTGGTCTTGGCTAATAATGGGGAAACTGTGCCTTCCTCACCATCCTAAAAGAAAAAGCTCTCAAAGTTAGATGGAGTAATCAGACATAATGACACAAGTAATACGGAGAACTTACTTCGTCATCAGAAGTGGAACACGAGGTGGAGATTGGTGTATCATCAGCAGAAACTTGGACGGATGTCTTAATCCTGTCTTCATTAGCAGGAGTAGGAACGACTGATGTAGAAGGTATGGTAGGAGTTGTGCCTGGTAGTGGCATTTTCCTCGGGGAAGTCATCATCTTCTGAAAAGGTGAATTTACGGTGAAGTGAAGGAATCAGGCCAATGGATCGCATTATAATCCCAGAGGGCAGCAGCTCGTTTGGAGGTGGGAATTTTTACCTTGCATAATGTTCCCGTAGGTATCTTTACACCCGCGTCATGTAAATTCTTTTGTTGTAAGGGCTTATCTTTCTGTACCAAAGATTGTGGTGGAATACTATCCCCTGAAAGCAATTATGGAATGAATAAGGAGGTAATACAAGACATCAAAACGCAGAAACAGAAACCAAACAGAGAACAGGACAAGAAGCAGAGAGAACATTGTAAGCTATCTGAAAATTTAATAAATTCAAATATATAAGCACAAAATCCTCAACCCTAAAGGTCAACTAATATTATGCTAGCCTTATTGAGACCCTTGGGTTATCATATGAAGGATACAATCAGAACAAAATAGTTACTTATCTATTTAGCCTCCTTGACCAACATTTTCCTTCTCTATTTACAACACAATTCAAATACCTCTGGTAATTCCTCTTATCCCTAGGGATATACCAGCCAAATAGAAATCGTATTAGTTTATTCCATGAATAAAGTTATCATACCTTTATATTTTCTCTTCATACTCTGTCCCAATTTTACTGCAGACTGAGAATTGCCTTTAACACCAATGGACTTTGGAGCAGCAACTTCTTGCCTGTCAGATGGACTGAGAGGCATAACACAGGGTGTCAGATGGACTGAGATCTTTCTGAGGACACCAATAACAGTCTTGTCCCGATTGTTGATATAAGTGGACCACCAGGAATCAAAGAACATCGTAGAGCTCGGATTAATATTAAATGGAACAAATGAGAATTTTATTTTTAATTGGGAAAACCTTGATTCAGTTTCTTCAATGTTATCTGCCTCTCTTCTGATTGAAAGATCACTGGCTGATTGGTGGACGGGAACAGCCTGAGTCATGCCAAACTGTCGAGCAAACTGATTCGGAGAATAATGTTCTACCCCACATTTGCACTTCGAGGATTCATCTAGAAGGATACTGTACGGGAGGTCTCGAGCAATAAGATAACTAGCCCAAATCTCTTTTAACTCTGTCCTATTAAGTTTTTGGAAGTAAGGATCAAGTGACCTTTTAAAACACTTAGGTCCAAACTTCCTAGAATAAAATGGCGTGAATTGGCTGGCTGTTCTCGATGAGCATTTACGAAAGAAATTTAAGTATTCCTTGAATGATTTATATCTCAATGCACCTTCAGCCAAGGGAAACCCACAGATTGGAGCATTACCGTAATCCAAGGTCGCAGGTCGAAATTCTGGAAAGTAAGAGACTAGCCAGAACTGCAAGATCCATAATGGACCTCTTTCATACTGAAACTTGCCATTAATGATGTCAGCGCATCCATGATATAAATTAGACAAGAGAAACGGTGCCAAAGAAAGCTTTCTACCCGTAGCAAGAGCAAATGCCAGTTTTGTGCATTGCTTGATCATGTTTACAGAAGAGTCACAAAACAGATGATCGTAGAGCCACGCAAACAGAAAAGATATATGTTCTTCCTCTGTCACAGCCATTTCTCCCTCTGACACGACGAGATAATTGTGGTATAATAAGGCATTATCATAAATTTTTCCATACTTGGTAAAATCACAAGTTGATCCAGCCATCCCAAGAATGGCACTGACTTCCTCGCCATGTGGCCTAAGTCCGGTCAAGGCAACAATATCTAGTACTGTTGGCCCCATCATGCCAAATCTGAAGTGGAACGAGTTTGTGGAGATTGACCAATAGCACAAGGAAGCATAAACAAGGTTTTTGTCCACGGGGATAACATTTTTTGTCAACTGAATGGCATCATATATATCAGCTGATTTCCACACCTCCCGCTTGGCCTTCTCAACTCTATCTACCCAATCAATCCAATCTCTACTTGCAGAAGGCCGTGGCTTCAAATACTTACCATTGAACCAATCAGGTTCCACGGAGTGTAGAAGTAGCTTCTCTCCTTCAGCTAAGGGGTAAAGAGGAGAGAGCTCCGGAGGAAGCGTAGCCTTAAAACATGGGCCTAATTTAAAATTAGAGGGTGATCCAGGAATACGAACAAATATCTCGTTAACGATCAGCTCTTTGTTTGACTCTTGCATTTTCTTGGCCAAAATTTTCTTTGCCTGGGAAACTTCAGTAACGAAGCTTGCACTTTTCTCTTTTGCCATTTCTATATGCACTGAAGCAAGTTAAGAAGAAAATGATTGAAAACGCCTCAGGCAAAAACCTCCAGAAAGGCTGAGTTCAATCATCTGCTCACAAACTTGAATTCCTCATAAACTTTTCTTACATAAAACAACCTGCTATTACATGCTTGTCAAGAAAAAAAAAAATAACACTAACTGCTATAGATATTTCCTTAGCACTGTGATTTAATAAGTAACATAGAAAATGTGAGTGGAAGTGCTAGTGCGGCAAAATGGATAAAAAAAATCAGTTATCCACCCACATTATCCATTAAAAAATGGGTTGGATAATGAACTTTTTAAAAACGGGTCAAATATGAATAAGAACCATATTATCCGCTTAAAAAATGGATAACTAATGGATAACTAATGAGTTTAACTTATACGTTTGTGATGCTTCAAATTGGGGGTTCCTCAAGTTTGGGTGACTAGGCATTCTCGCAAAAGTGATAATATTCAAGAAGCCATGGATATATGGATAACCATATTATCTACTGGTTAACCTATTTTTTATTCGCATTAAATATGGGTTGGGTCGGATAATTCATCCATTTTTGCATTACCCGTTTTCGACCCGTCCCATATCCGATCCGACCCCCCGTTTGCCACCCCTAGCTAGCGCTATCAAAGAAATTTTCTTAATAATGGCTTTTGGTCTAAGCCATTTGTATAATCTTCAAAATTCTGAAACTCAACAGCAGATAAATGAATTAAGCCCTTTTACCTCATTTCTTTAGGAATCTTCATCCATTTAGCTTTTGTTAAATGGTTATTCCACTATCCCAAATGCATAGATGAAAATGGCCTATATTGCTACCCATGAAACTCATTATTGGACCAGTCTTGTGTTAATTTTCCACTAAAATCAAGCCATAATTTTCAGAGATTGTACAAAATAACGAATTTGACAACTTCTTATAACCATTATTAACTACACTAAGATGACATTTGATGAAAAAAAATGAAATCTTTCATAAAAATCAGAGATAAAACAGAATTCTCTTTCAAATCTTTCATTTGTAGCATGCATCTGATGGTCTACAGATGGAAGACTTAGCCCGTTTGGCCATGAAATTTTTCACTTTTTCCCGAAAATATTTCACCTTTTATCGAAATCAATATTTGGCCATAAAATTTTTACTTGAAGATTTTTCGAAAATTTGAAAAACTCTAAAAAGCTATTTTTCAAAATTTTCATCCAAATCACTCACAAAAATTCAAAAACAACCCAAAACTATATTCATGTCCAAAAACAACTCTAATTTTCAAATGTCATTTTCCCTTGAAAAAAAATTCACTTTTTTTCTGAATTTTGCAATTCTTATGTCCAAACGCCCACTTAACTTTAACGAACGAATATCTTTTTGCCAATCTAAATACACACACAAAAAAAATATTGGTACTCCACCTGTTAACAAACTTTGCTTTGAGAAAAACTAACTCCCTTAAAAAAGTGACATACTGTGTATTATAGGTAAAGCAAAAACATTCCAAATGCAGCACACCAATTTATCAAAGTAAAAAAAGATGCAGCAAATTAAGAATAAGAAATTAGGAAACAGAGATTATGGAACAAAATTAAATTAATTGACAAATTCACACAGTAAAAGTAGGAGAGAAGCTAAAAAGTAAATTGATTGACGAACCTATAAGCTCGACAAGAGACGTTGAAGATAGTAGCCGCCAAAAAATCAGCATTCTGCTATAACATTATTATCTGAATGTGAAGAAACACACAGAGGGGAAATAAGTATTACTAATTTGGTAACGAATAGTGATTTGGTTGAGATTAAAAATATATTTCCAAGAATATTTGGGAGTTTGAATTGTACTAATTGAATGTAAATTTCATGAATGGATGGTATGAGAACTTAGTAATAATTACTCTCCCATTTCCAATTGGTTTGCCACTATAGTATCGCAGGGGCGGGTGCCCTTTTAGGAAGGGGTGGCATAGCACCCCTGAGATGATAAAAATTAGGTTAAATATTTCGCTAAATTAGACAAGTGTGGTAAAATTGAAGTTGTAATTTATCTTGAACCTTGTCCATACTTTTTTTTTTGGTTGTGCTTTTTATCTCCTTTTGTCCCAGTTATTTCCATTGTCAGCTGCATCTCAATTTTTTATTTGTCGTTTATTATATATTCCTTTTAATTTTAAATTTATAAATTTTCTTCTTTCAAATCTAAAAAACTTGGGTCTTAATGGAAATTTTGGATCATTTTTTTCCATTTTTTTTATTATATCATAAAAATTTATGTTATTATGTGGTTCTTAAATATAATTTAAATCTCTTTACTACTATTAAACTACGATGAAAATTTCGTAAACGTTGCTTAAAAATATGAGATTTATGGTTTTAATTTTTGGGAACTTGTAGTTTATTTAATTTTATATTTATGGGACATAATTTACTTATTGAAAATATTTTTTAAAAAAATTTCTTATTCTGATCGATATAATTCTCTTATTGAAGATGTTATCTTACTTGTGTAAATTTATTTTTAGTATACAGAAAAAGAAATAATTTTCTAGTGAAAATATTGATTTTACTTGCGTTGTTATAATAAATGTGTTATTCCTTATTTAAAATACTAATTATGTTTGTTTTTTGATATCTGAGATGTAATTTTTATATTCGCAAATAAAATATACCTATAGGTTGACTCGAATAAACTCAAAAAATCCAAATACATGTTCCTAATAAATTCCGTATTAGTCATTATATGGTATGCATTAAAGAAAATTATGATACCTGCCACCTTCAAATCCTAGATCCGCTTCTGCATCCCGCATTCGGTAGCATCCCAATGAGTGTAATATATGCAGTCTACCATGATACAATTATTAGTGGCTGATTCCACCGCTCGTAATCGTGACCTATAGGTCATCCCCCATCCGCGAAAGGTCTCACCCCAAGAGGTGTGTGCGACTGATTCTACGGCTCGAACTCGTGCCCTATAGGTCATCCTGCATTCACAAAGGGTCTCACCCCTGAGAGGTGTATATGACTAATTCCACGGCTCGAACCCGTTAGCTATAGGTTGCATTCATGAAGGGTCTCATCCCAAGAGGTATGAGTGGATGATTCCACAACTCGAACTCGTCCAATAGGTCATCCCACATTCACATAGGGTCGCATCCCAAGAGGTGTGATGTAGGCAGCCAACCCTGATGCAATCAATGACTGATTTCACTATTCGAACTCGTATCCTATAAGTCATACGGATACAATTTTATCGTTACTGCAAGGCTCTTCCAAAAGAATCACATATTAAAATAAATAACATTCTTTTTATTTTAATGTTAATGAAATATTATGACATGCAAGTACTTTATTTTTCTAATTAAATCATTTTAATACTGATTTAATCACTTCTGATCTAGATGGGATATAATGATGTTGCATTTTTTTGTATGATTCCAATTAATGGATGAGGTTTTAAAAATCTAAATTGCAATAATAATAAAAAAAAAATGCATAGTGACTGGCAAGAAACACACGAAATCCTTGTTAGCTAACAATTTCGTATTTAAAAGATAATAGAGAGATATAAAAGCTTTTTTTCTAAAAAATGAGAAGATAAAAAAAGGCTAATACTTGAAGGACATATTTGCCGAATGCGAAATCGCTGATAAATACGCTTCAGTTTTTTTTCTCATTCTTGATTCATATTCTGAATTTACTTGTAGTTACATATGAATTTTTTTTTTAAAATTTAACTTTCATTTATAATTCTCCAATATCGAATGACTTATTAAGAAAATTCTCCTTTTGATGGTAACCCCTTATACAATTAATGATTGTCAATTTTTTCGATAAAGGTAAAAATTCACTGATGTATATGTATACTCAAAATTGCTTTATCAGTTGAATTATTTTAGGTCTTTACTAAATATGTGCTATAATATATTGAAGAATAACACATTACTTTGCATAAGAAAAAAACTCAAGAAGTCATTTTATCAAATAATTATAAATGAAGAGATAAAATTTTAATAAAATAATTTATATGTAACGAATCAGGATCTACCAAGAGGAAAAACTTGGCTTCCATTCTGCTAACATTAATTGCGTTTTAAATCTTATAAATCGGAATATTCAGAATGCAATTTATAAATTGCATTAGCAGAATCTAATAAATCGTATTTTGTAAATACAATTTATTATAACTAAATGCGATTTATATGTCGCATTCTGAATAGTCATAAGTCCTGAGAGTTATAAGTTAGCATTAGCTGACTGACATTAATAACACCCAACCCAGTTCTTCAGCCTCAACTCTATCCAAATGTAGATTTTATCTGCATTTTTTTTTTGTACTGAAACATTCTTTCTAACTATCATAATGTTAAAATCATGAGCAAAGCATCACTATATGAACTCTGGTTATAAAATATGTATGCAGATTATAAGCATGTAAAAAATAAGAGCTAGAACGAATCAAAATCCTTATATCGTGTAACGACCCGACTTGTCGTTTTAAGAATTTAAGTCCTGTCTGGCGGCATAAGGCCCTGAGCAGCTTCTTATTATGTGTATTTACTTGCGTGCGTGGTTGAATTCAGTTACCGGATGATTTAGAGTGATTTGGGACACTTGGTCCCCAAAACGAAAGCTTAAGTCTTAGGATTTTTACCGTAGTCGGAACTATGCAAAGACGACTCCGGAATAGAATTTTAATGATGTCAATAGCTTTGTATGGTGATTATGGACTTAAGAGCGTGTCCGAAAAATTATTTGGAGGTCTGTAAAGGAATTTGGCTTGAAATAGCGAAAGATGAATTTTTGAGAAGTTTGACCGGGGGTTGACTTTTTGATATCGGGGCTGAAATCCGATTCTGGAAATTGGAATAGCGTCGTTATGTCAATTATGACTTGTGTGCAAAATTTGAAGTCATTCCAGATTGATTTGATGTGTTTCGGCACAAGATATAGAATTTGAAATTTCAAAGTTCGTTAGGCTTGAATTGGGGTATGATTTGTGGCTTTGATGTGATTTGAGGCCTCGCGCAGGCTCGTGTTATGATTTGAGGTCTCGGGGGCCTCTGGTTTGATTCGGGGTGGTTCCGGATCAAGTTTGGGTGTTTTGATGTTGCTGGTTGCTGGTTCTGGTGTTGTTCTCCGCGTTCCGAGGAGCCTCTCGCGTTCGCGAAGAAGGATTTTGTTGTTGGGACTTTGTTCTTCGCGTTCGCGAAGAAGGATTTTGTTGTTGGGACTTTGTTCTTCGCGTTCGCGAAGAGGTTCTCTTGTTCGCGAAGAAGGAACTTTTGTTGTTCGTCGTCTGACTTTAGAGGCTCATATCTCACAATCTATAAGGAATTTGAAGATGATCCAAAAATGAAAGTTGTAGCCCTTGTGTCTAGTTTTCATAAAGGTAAACCATTTATCATTTGAAATTGTGTACAAAAAGTTATGGTGGATAAACTATAGGCTGTCCGGGAAGAGTTTGAAAATCTCTATTACGCAGGGCTGATTCTGAAAGCTTATATCTCGTAGTGTATAAAGAATTGGGAGATGAGCAACAAATAAAAGTTATAGCTCTTGGAGTCTAGTTTTCAGAAAGTTAAACCATTCATCGTTTGGAGTTTTGTACAAAAGATTATAACCGTTATACTAGAGGCTGTCTAAGAAGAGTTTGAAAATAACTTTTGAAGAATTTGTTCATCGCGAACGCGAAGAACAAACCCCTAAGCAGCAGAATAAAGTCCAAATTCGTGTCATTCTTCCAGTTTTGGACCAAGGAAGCTCGGGTGAGGCGATTTTCGAGAGTTTTTCAAGGAAAACATTGGGGTAAGAATTCCTAAGTTGATTTTGGTTAAATTATATGAATCTATTGTTGTTTTTATCACTAAATTAGTGAATTGGGTTGAAAATTTAGAAAACCCTCTTGGTTTAAATTTAAGATTTGGAGATCGATTTATTATTGAAATTCGATAAAATTGGTATGGTTGAACTCGTATCGGAATAGGTGTTCGTATTTCATGAAAATTATGTCGGGTTCCGAGAGGCGGGTCCCACGTTGACTTTTGTTGACTTTTATTGACTTTTTGGAATAAAATTTTAAGTCGACATATTATTATCTGGAATTGTTTCCAATGAATTTTAATAAAGTTGTACAATTAATTTGGATAGATTTGAGCTATCCGGAGGTCAATTCAAGCAAGAAGGCTATTTTTGGAATATCGGCCTAACGTCAAAAAGGTAAGTGTCTTGCCTAACCTCGAGTGGGGGAATTACCCCTTAGGCATCGAGTCTTATGTGCCATTTGTAAAATGTGAAAAGCCGTGTACGCGAGGTGACGAGTACGTACTCGGGCTTATATGTGCAAATTTTATTGAGTTAGAGTCTTGGGTATGTCGTGTAGTAAATTGGATAATTGTTGGCATTTATTTAATCATCTGTTTGCCATGCTTCAATTTGCATTTATTGAATTTATTTTTATATGACGATTTTATGTGCATGTTACCTGTATATTTATGTGAATTATGTGAGTTTGATATTCGTGAGATTTAATTTCATTATGAATTTTTTTTCTGTAAATTATTAATTAACTGAACTTAAGAAGAGGTGTTAATATAATTATCTAAATTTGGATTAATGAAGGTGTGCCCTATGTTAATTATTTTTCTATCTCTATTGATTGTTTTTGGGTGTTATATACATTGTGTGGAGCCTTGGGCTATTTGTTGTGAAATTAATTAATTTTGTTATATCTTTGGGATTTGGTTGTGGCCATTGGGCAAATTGTGATATGAATTGATTTTATTATATTGTCGTGTTAATTTTCCATGTAAATTGTTATGTTGCGTGAGTTATTATTTTGGGGAGATAAGGGCGACACTTCACCATTGATATTATGTGGGTATAAGGGTGGCATTTTACTGTTATTATGTTTGTTGGAATCTTGTCTGGGCGGAGCGATAAGGGTGGCTATATGAGCGATAAGGGTTGAAATAGGAGCGATAAGGGTGGCTATTGATATTGTCTGGGCGGAGCGATAAGGGTGGCTATTGATATTGTCTGGGCGGAGCGATAAGGGTGGCTATTGTCATGGACGATATATGATGAAGTGGGATTGTGGTGTTGATAATTTTCATGTGATATTGTGATTTTCTTGTGTTTATTTTTATACCTTGTGCAACTTGTCTTGTTGTTGATAAATTGATAACAATCTGATTTATGTTGAAACTGAGAGCCTGTGGCTATTGCCAGGCGGATTATAAAATGAAATATGGGCACGAGGTGCCGTGAGTAAATAATGAGAATAATTGGCACGTGAATTGTCCGTGCAGTTGTGATATGAAATGAGGGCACGAGGTGCCGGAAAAATATGATGATTTAATTATGGACATGAGGTGCCGTGGAAATATGAAAATTGGCTGAGACCCGTGTTTACGAAAAATATAAAAATGGGCTGAGACCCGTATTTTTATGATTATGAAATGAGGTGTCACATGATGACTTTTTATTTGAAAAATAATTATGTGAGAAAATTATATTTGAAAGAGAATTATTTGGAAGAATTATATATGAAAGACACTTATTTGAAAGACTTGATTTAATTGGGTATAATTGAACTTATTAATTATTGAGCGATATTAATGGTATTCTTGTTGTCTGCTGTGCATATCACTGGTTATTTCATGTTGCCCTATTGTTATTTTTTTCCTATTATTTTGTATATTATATTGCACATGTTATTAGACTAGTGAGTGTCTTGATTGTACCTCATCTCTACTCCATTGAGGTTAGTCTTGATACTTATTGGGTATCGACCGTGGCGTACTCATACTAGACTTCTGCATATTTTTTTGCAGAGCCAGGTATTGAAGATAACGGACTTGAGCAGAGTTAAAGCGGGATCATAAGGATTCAAGGTAGAGCTGTTTGGTCGTCGCAGTCCCTTGGAGTCTTTTCATTTCATTGTACTGTTAACTTGTAATCAAACAGTATTGTATATTCGATCCTCGTGATCATTTTATGTATTCAATTAGAGTTCGTGACTCAGTAGTACCAGTCTTGGGAGGTTGTATATAGTAATTATTTCTGTTGTTAGTTTTAAAAAAAATGGCTTCAAAAATGTAATAAAAATTGGTTTACCTAGTCGTAAAGACTAGGTGCCATCTTGACTCCTGTGATGAAATTTTGGGTCGTGACATATAGACACAAAGTTTATAACATACTATATATGATATTACATTATGTATTACTAACAAAGTGATAAAATATAAAATCAAAGAGGGAAGAGAATTTGTTAGCTTTTGCGAGAGCTTTTCATAGTACTTCTAATGGGATTTGAAGCATTTGTATTAATCTTCTCTGTTCCCCTTAATATTTTGTTCAATTATATATGAAATATTTACTTCATAGGATCAAGGGTTCAATTGTTTTACACTCTGCTTTAGAATAAAAAATATTTACACAGTCAGGTTACTACCTTACGACATTAAGTTAAAGCCTTTGTATCGAGATGACATGGGCTACGTAAGTTGATTAGTTAAAGCACTTAAATAAGTTAACACCAGCCGTGTAATTTAAGCTATTATAGCAAGCTATATATTTTGAGTTTTTTTACACACTTGATTCTTTTTTAACTATTATTTTTAAAAAAATAGTATCATTTATTGTTTATTTCATAAAGAACACTTTTCTTTTCATTATTAGCATATTACAAAAATTAAGCCCAACATTCATCTTCTTCACTCCATTGTTTAAAATCTGATGCATATGTGAATGACACCTAAATTCAAGATGCATTGATTTATATGTCTTTTATACTTTGTATATCAAGTATCACTTTAATTCAAAATGTATTTTTATGTATATAATTTTTGTATATTTATTTGTGAAGTGCCATCTTATTTTAAAATGTATTTTTAATGTATGTTTCAAATATATTTTATATGTCAAGTGCCATTTTAATCCAGGATGTATTTTTTACATATATATATTTTGTATATTTATATGCCATCTTAATTAAATTTAAGATATATATTTTTTTATTATATTTCACATGTCTATGTGTCATCTTAATTGAAGATGTATTTTTATGTATATTTTTTGTATATTTTATATGTGTTAATTCAATATATTTTTTTTATATACGTTTTATATATATTAACGTATATTATTATCGAAGTAAGATCTTTATTTTAAGAAAGGAAGAAAGAAGGAAGAGAAAAACTTAAGAAAGATAATTAAAAAGAAAACGAATGGAACAAATTTAGAAAATATATTGGCTTCGGCAGAAAATAAAATTAAGAAGATGAAGAAAAAGAAGGAAAGCTAATAGATAAAGAGAAAAAAAAAGCATGATTTTTGTACAAAAGAATTATTGACTTTCCATTCAAATTTCTTATGTTTAGAGATTAATAATTAATATTCCTATTTTAATGGAACTGTATGCTACAAATATAAATATTTTCCTGCCATAACTGCAATATTGGATTTTATACTACGAATTTGTTATATTTTTTTTAAATTATGACAGTTATGTAAAGTTCTCATATATTTTCAGGTATGTTATTTCCTTTATTATGTGTCGCTACGTTTAGTTAACTTTTACATGATATATATATACTCTCCTTTGCTGGCTAGATAAATAACAAAACTTAACATCTTAATTTTTTTCTTCTTATTTAATTACTTTTTGAGAAATAACAACTGCATTCGTTTCGGGAAGAGTAAAAGTTTGTTGCAGGAAAGTGCAAAAAAAAAAACAAAAAAACAAAACAAAAGTGAAGAAAAAGACGATACATGTGAGTTGTTCATTAATATTTTTCGGGGATGATGAAACCTTAGTAATCAAAGAATTACAAATTTGTGTATATTACAACACCTTCGGGTGAGCACCGGGTAAATCTCCCTCTTTATAATAGCCTGCAAATCACACAGAATAGCATACAAACCACACAGAAGATGTAAACTGCACTAGGCAAGCCCTGTGCGACAGGCTCAACCCAGAAGGCATTGAGGGGGGAATCGATCCGTATGGATAACCACAACCAACTGGACAACCCCGAAGGGTTAACCTTGGTAAATAAAGTTATCCAATATTTGTGTTAGTAAAAAGTAAAATGTACCTGATAATGTAGTTGAGGTGCATGTAAATTGGGCCTATACATCAGCGTTACCAAAACAAAAAGTAAGGAAAAAAATTAATAGAGAGAATGCTTCAGCCCAAAATCAACTGAATCCATGATCCATCAACCTGTGCCAACAAAAACCATAACTTGGCTATACTTGGGGATGCCATTCAAAAGAGAGAGTTTGTACATAGCAAAAAACTATTTACATGCTCTTAAACTGTGGATCACTAGCCAGCAAATTCACATGACAGACGGTATATGGAAGCGATCACTCGATTATCTTACCCTTGAAGTCTCTCAAGCTTTCTTCCACTCGGGCAACATCCGAATCAGCTAGCTTCTTCATCTCCTCCAGGACAGGAAAGTCAGCTTCCATTTGGTCAAGAGCAGTCGACTTTTCAAAACACTTGTTAGCCAAACTCAATTTTTGCTCCTGGACTGCTTTTCTTTTTGTCTTTGCATCCTTCAAA
The DNA here is from genome assembly GCA_000715115.1 of Nicotiana otophora. Lineage (NCBI taxonomy): Eukaryota > Viridiplantae > Streptophyta > Magnoliopsida > Solanales > Solanaceae > Nicotiana > Nicotiana otophora. Next base: position 5,957 of record AWOL01S0072609.1, on the reverse strand, counting down.
CTTGCCTTCAACTTGCTGATTGTACATTCAAGCTTGTCGTTGGAGTCTTTGAGGTTAGTATAGAGTTCCTGATCTTTTGTGAGCTCATCGACGAGGAGTACTTTCTTGGCAGCCTCCTTATAATACTCCTCTTGGTCCTTCTTAGCTCTACGCAAGGTCAAGGAAAGGTGCGGAAGGTTCTCTTTGAGTTTCTTCAAGGCAAGCGCTCTCTCAGACGATAAATCAGGTGTTGCAGCATACATTGATAGTGCTGCACTTAATGTCGAACAGTGTTTGGGTAGAAGCAAGTCCTGAGACGGCATGATTAGTAATCTCTCAGTGTTATCTTTCGCTGTGGCAAGCATTTCTGCTGACGGTGTAAAATTTGGAGAACACTGATCAGCAGAAAAACCGAGAGATTGAGCTCGTTTAATTTGTCCACTAACTCGAGCAAAGAAGTCTTCTAGATTATCAAATTTTACAGGGCAATCAGGTGGTACAATAATGTCAGATGTCTTGCTTCTGGTATTAGCTAATGGTGAGGAAACTGTGTCGTCCTCACCATCCTGAAAAGAAAAAGCTCCCAAACTTAGATGGAGTCCGCAAGACATAATGACACATGTAATAAGGAGAACTTACTTTGTCAGAAGTGGAGGACGAGGTGGAGATCGATCTAGCATCAGCAGAAACTTCGATGTCTGTCTTAGTCCTGTCTTCATTAGCAGGAGTACAACTTGTACGGAAGACTGATGTACAAGGTAATAGCATTTTCCTCGGGGAAGTCTTCATCTTCTGAAAAGGTCAATCATCGGTGAAGTGAAGGAATAAGGTCAATGGATCGAATTATAATCCCAGAGGCTCGTTTGGGGGTGGGAATATTTACCTTGGATGATGTTGTTCCCATAGGTATCTTTTCACCTGCCTCATGCGAGTTCTTTTGTTGTATGGGCTCGTCTTGCTGTACCAGAGATTGTGATGGAATACTATCCCCTGAAAGCAATTAAGGCATGAATAAGAAGGTAATACAAGATATAATACAGAAACAGAAACCAAACAAAGAAAAAGACAAGCAGAGAGCACTGAAAGCTATCCGAAAATCTAATATAATGGTATAAGCACAAATCCTCAACCCTAAAGATCAACTAATAGTCTAATATTATGCAAACCTTATTGAGATCCTTGGGTTATCCTATTAAGGATTCAACGAGCCATCACATTGGCAAGCGAGAATATAATGATTACTTATCTACTTGGCTTCATTGACCAACATTTTCCTTTTACGGCAAATCAAATGCATCTGCTAATCAAGAAGGTTATCATACCTTTATATTTTCTCTTCATATTCTGGCCAAAATTTCTTACAGACTGAGAATTGCCTTTGATGCCATTGGACTTGGGAGCAACAACTTCTTGTCTGTCAGATGGACCGAGAGGTCTAACACACGGTGAGATCTTCCTGAGGACATTGATAGCAGTCTTGTCGCGATTGTTGATATAAGTGGACCACCAGGAATCAAACAACTCAGTAGAGCTTGGATTAGTGTCAAACGGAACAAATGAAAACTTCCTTTTTAATTGGCAAAACCGTGATTCAGTTTCTTTGATGTTATCTGCCTTTCTTCTGATTGAAAGATCGCTGGATGACTGAGGGAGGGGAACAGCCTGATTCATGCCAAACTGTCGAGCAAACTGATTCGGATAATAAGGTTCTACCCAACATTTGCACTTCGAAGATTCATCGAGAAGGATACTGTAAGGGAGGTCTCGAGCAATGAGATAACTGGCCCAAATGTCTTGTAGCTCTGCCCTATTAAGTTTTTGAAAGTCAGGATCAAGTGACTTCTTAAACCACTCAGGTCCAAACTTCCGAGAAGAAAATGGGGTGAATTGGCTGGCTGTTCTAGATGAGCATTTACGAAAGAAGTTAAAGTATTCCTTGAATGATTTATATCTCAATGCACCTTCAGCCAAGGGAAACCCATAGGTTGGAGCATTACTGTAATCCAAGGTCACAGGTCGAAATTCTGGAAAGTAAGACTGTAGCCAGAACTGCAAGATCCAGAATGGACCTCTTTCATACTGAAACTTTGCATTAATTATGTCAGCGCATCCATGATATAAATTAGACAAGAGAAAGGGTGCCAAAGCAGTCTTTCTACCCGCAGCAAGAGCAAATGCCAGTTTTGTGCATTGCTTGATCATGTTTACAGAAGAATCACAAAACAGATGATTGCTGAGCCACGCAAACAGAAAAGATACATGCTCTTCCTCCGTCACAGCCATTTCTCCCTTTGACACATTGAGATATCTGGAGTAAAATAAGGAATTATTATAAATTTTTCCATACTTGGGAAAATCACAAGCCGATTCAGCCATCCCAAGAATGGCGCTGACTTCCTCGCCATGTGGCCTAAGTCCTGTCAAGGCAACAATATCGAGTACAGTTGGCCCCATCATACCAAATCTGAAGTGGAACGAGTTTGTGGAGATTGACCAATAGCACAAGGCAGCATAAAGAAGATCATTGTCCATGGGGATACCATTCTTGGACAACTGAATCACATCATATATTCCAGCTGATTTCCAGACCTCTCCTTTGGCCTTCTCAACTCTATCTACCCAATCAATCCATTTTCTATTTGCAGAAGGCCATGACCGCAGAGTCTTACCTTTGAACCAATCAGGTTCCACGGAGTGTAGAAGTAGCTTCTCTCCTTTAGCTAAGGGGTAAAGAGGAGAGAGCTCCGGAGGAAACGTAGTCTTAAAGCATGGACCTAATATAAAATTAGAGGATAATCCAGGAATAGGAACAAATATTTTGTCAAGAATCAGCTCAGTGTTCAACTCTTGCATTTTCTTTGTCAAATTTTTCTTTGGCTGGGAAACTTCATTACCTAAGCATGCACTTTTTTCTTTCGCCATTTCTATATGCAGCGAACCAAGTTAAGAAGAAAAAGATTCAAAACACCTCAGGCAAAAACCTGCAGATTTGAACAGGTAAATTGACTTATTTAAACTTTAAGGTGAAAACAAGGACACATGGGAGAGATATGCTGAGAGCCCAATTTCAATCAACTGCACACAAACTCATCCGAAACACATCCGAGGCTCCCGGGACCCTGTCCAAACACATAATCTGTTCTCACATTAAACAACCTGCTACAAATAACACAAACTGCAACATATATTTCCTTAAGTAGCGTTGTGACTTAATCTAACTTTAAATTAACATTGAAAATGTGTGTGGAAATGCTACTGCTTTCAAGAAGTTGGTCTAAACCATTTGTATAATCTTCAAAATTCTGAAACTCAGCAGCAAATAAATAAAAGCCCTGTTACTTCATTTCTTTAGGAAACTTCGTCCATTTAGTTTTTGTTAAATGGTTATTCCACTATCCCAAATGCATACATGAAAATGGCCTATAGTGCTACCCATGAAACTCATTATTGGAACAAAGGGAGTTTTGTATTAATTATCCACTAAAATCAAGTCATAATTTTCAGAGGTTGTACAACTTGTCCTACTTTACACGGCATGGATATGTTGTCAACTTGTCATTACTTCTCATAATAATGTGCGAACTTGAATTTAAACTAACGGGGGTTGGAACCCAAGGATGTGGCTTAGTGGTCGATGAATTGAGTGTTCGATATCAAGGTTCAGATTCCAGCAGGGACAAAAACATTAGTGATTTCTTCCCATTTGTCTAAGCCTAAGCCATAGTAGATCGGTAGCAGGCACATTACCTGGTAGAATAGTCGATATGCTCCTAAGTCCGGACACCACCGTTATTATAGAAAAACTAATAGGATAGGATATTAATGTAGAAAAATCATCATCTGCAAACCACCACTAACCTATTTTTTACTAAAAGAAGATCCTTTGTATATAAATTAATTAAACCTAAAAAAAAAGGAAGGAGATCCTAACTTGCCAAAATGCTTCACCATTACAAAATACAATAGATGTTTTAATCACAATATCTTCCCATCTCAAAATAGTGTAAGGAAGAAAGTGAACAAAGGGAAAATAATCCCTTCGTCTTGTTTATACCTCAAAAAAAATAATATATATATATATATATATATACATATATACAAGGAGATTTGCAGCGATGAGTGACTACACAAGATTACCATACTTCAACGACCATACTAGGGGATGTGTACATCACACCCCCTTGGGGTGTAGCCCCTCCCGGACCCTTTATTCAGTCAAACCAAATAAAGAACTTAATTTACCATTCAACTTTTCCTTCCCTTTTTTCTTTTCCTCCTTTTTCTTTTTCCCGATAAAAGTGGTGTCTCAGCCAAGTTGGACGCACCTCGATTATGTCACCTATTACCTCCAATCGGCAAAAGTAACTTTGTCTGATGGGGTCGTTTGGTACAATGACGGGATATCTCATGGGATTAGTTATCCCACCTTCTAAGTGGGATAACTATTAACTAATCCCACCATTTTATTGTAAAAGTTATCCCGGGATTAGCTAATACCCAAAACCAAACATAGAATAAAGTTAATACCAAACTTAGTCCCGAATTATTATTCTTATCCCATGTACCAAACGACTTTACAGGGTGAAACAGCAAGAATACATCTATAAAACTAACGCATTTGGCTAAAATGAAAGAGCCGTTGAACTATAAAGGCTGATAACATTACACACTAAAAAATAATTTCATTTCATGAAAGGTCAAGAAAACCGTAGCTTCACTGTGAAGTTCAGCCAAAAATTACAATCTTGAATCAACATACATAAGTACAACGTTTAGTGTAAAACTAATACGCACTTATTAAAATAAGAAAAGATAAAAAATAACTTACCCCAGTTAACTTTTTAGGGTTACCCCATAGCTGAAAATTGATGGTCTTGACAAGGAGAGCTCTTTTCACTGTCTATATTCAAAAGTGATCAAAGACTTGTCACTAGTCAGAAGAATAAATGTAGAGAAAGATGACCGCTGGTGTACACCTATGCTTGAAAAAAACAGAGGCGTTTTTCATTTTGTATACTCCATGTCAGTGAGCGCTTTTCTGAAATGCACCATTATTAAAAACAAATGTAAAACTTATGGTCTAAAATATTTCTGTGATTATAAATTTTTATTAAATATAAAATCATAAGTTTAAAATTAAATTATTGACAAAATACATAAAGAGACACTTAAAGTTACTTTCTGCCGTTTATCTCACCCTCCAACTTAGTCAATAATCAAGTAGGCATTCAACTTGGCACTGGATATGTCTCGTGGATATCCGTATGGTAAGCTTAGAGCGTGAGTTACAATTGCAACATGAAAAAGTGATAAATAAAAAATTGATACATGTAATTTTTGTATAAAAAAAAAGAAAAAGAAAAGGACATTTAATTTAAAAATAAAAATAAAAACGTTAGAAAATCCTATTTACCATCTCCTTCACCGCCCACCCTCTTTCTTCTTCACCGTAAATTTCCACCAAATCCTATAACCATAGTTAGAAAATTCATCTTCTCTATTCAATTTCATTTCCATTATTTTTATAAAATTCATTATTTGCTTCAATAATTCATCGAAATGTTGCATCGTCATCTAATTACTCGTCGCCGTTTTCGTTTCCATCGCCACCACAAAAATTCAAAGGTTCCCTGTAAAATCTGAAGAATGCCAAGATTATTTCAGCATTTTGTAATTGTTACACGTTGATGCGGAATTAGAATTTGAAGTTTATGAGTTCGAAATTCTACTTTGTTTAAGTTATTATTTTCTAAATTAATAATTTGTACATATTCAATAATTTCTTAAGACAAACATAGAGTATGATTAAAGCTATTGGGCTCGGTCGAACACATAACCGGTGTTCTAGCCCCCCTTGGTTACACAAATGGCGTCACATAGATTTTTGAAATGGTGAAGATTTGCTTAATTCATGGATAATGTTACGCGGCGCCTTCCTGAAGTTCCTTGGAAGGGCGACGTAAGGCTAAGCAACCGAT
>AWOL01S0072598.1:7696-70583 GCA_000715115.1 Nicotiana otophora | reverse complement strand
TATATATATATCTTCTATTATATTACAAATAAAAAGTAGCAGACAAAAATATTAAACAAAGTAATATGCTAATAAAATTTTTATTTAACAATTAAATAATACTAAATATTGGATAATATAATAAAGAAAAATACAGAACAAAAAAGTTATTCCATGCCTATTGTTGATACCCAATTTTGCCATCATATTATTTTTAAATAGTATATATACTTTCAAAATATCATTTTGCATCATTACTTAAATTACAAGAGTTATACAAGTATTTTCTATAGTTTTTATAATTTATTTTTTAAAAAAGCTTTAAAATTAATTTTCTTGCATTTAAATTACTTAAATATTTATTAATTACCCCTTAAATTATTTTGTGATGACTTAATTATCCAAAATTATTATTTACATTAAAATATATGTTTCAGAATATTTTACTTTATTTTATATAAGTATATTTGTATTTTTAAACTATTTACATACTTTTGCAACAATAGTCTATATGCTGTGCATAATTACATTTTTATTATATTATTTGTACCCAAATAATATTTTATATTTTTACAATGTTAAATTATTATTTTCAAGCAACTTACTATACAAACACTATTTTTATTGTTTGTTAATTACTTTTTATAAATAATTTTTATAATATTTCGGGTATTTAATTTGTAGCCCAAATTTGGGACTAATTTCGGACCAAACAGACCCAAATCACTGGCCCAGAGATCCCCAATCCTTAGCCCATCCTCCTTTGGCCCAAACCAAACGACCCCTATCCCAAACCCGGTCGGGACCTGTTACAACGACATGCTCCATTTTCTTCTAATCCTAGCTGTTGATCTTTCAAGATCAACGACCCACAATCACCCTACTTTAAACTAACCAAACCCACCCGAAACCCTATCATTTGTCTAAGATCGCCCCCCCTAAATCCTCTCTTCTCCTCCCCTATCAAACCCTAGCAGCGACCTCCCTTATTCTATCCAACTCCGACCTCAACATGGAATCACTCCATGATTCCCTTTCAATTTATGCTCTGTCTCGTTGTTTCTTACACGATTTTAGTATCACATAGTACTCGTTTATTTTTGGCAAGTTCCAGGCTCCGAATCGAGGGAATCAAGCTCCATTTTGTTTAAATCCAGACAATGCTTCGTCTGTATACACTCATTACCAGGCTGTATGGGTCCGGTTCAGTGAGATCTCTGACTAATTGTGTTCTCCTTCTTGAACTAGGGTACACCCAATTTTTCTCCTAAATTTATTCTAAATTGATTTTGCATGCTTTTCTTTCCTTATTTTTGTGTTTGATTAATTATATTTTCTTGTTTCTTCGTTCAATTTTACTACTATATAAACCCCTCCCCTAACCCCTTTAACGGACCTGAATCACTGTTATCCTCTCATACTCTCACTCACTCGATACTATTCTGAATCTATTGATCTTGGCCGGCTGAAAGCCAAGGCCATCAGAACCCTCTCTAATGACCTCCCTAGTGTGAGCACTGCTCAGGGCTCATTTGAGGCTCCTGTAAACTCTGACGCACTAGGATTTGGGTCTTTTGGTTGTTCTCTTTGCTGGTGATATTCGAGCTGTTTCTGACACTTATCCTTCTCTTCTATTTTTGTTTGTTGAATCTACAAAATGGTGAGTGTCTTGACTTTGCAATTCTATCCTCTTTTACTTGTTTCCAGTGCTTCGCATATCCATGTAGTTCGAACCAATATGACTCCAATATTGTGTTGTAATCATTGGCAATTTTACTTGCATTGTAGCTATTCTGCAATTCTGAATCTCCTGGTGTCACAACCTTCCTAATTCTTTAAACTCCTATATGTTCAACTTGAATGACTTTGTATCTTTAAGTTTGCTTTGTTGTTCTACTGTTTATTAGGAGTTTGTCTCATGCTTTGTTTTGGATTCCCGCACTAAATTTTTTAGGGAATCATCTCTTACCCAGAATTTGCCTTAATGAACTTCTAGTGATAATTCCTTTATGTGAACTCTGTTTTTTACCTGCTTACATGAACCATATTTGTTGTCGCAATGTTTTAACCTAACTTGTTGCTTTGTTCTGGTGCTTGGTCAATCCTGCATTCTTTGATATTGCTTATGCCTCTAGTTGAATCCCAATACATTTAGGTTCCATGATCATGTATCGTCGACTGGCTTAAGTTCTGAGTTTGCTTGTTCTATTTTACTTTAAGATAATATGTCTTCCTGCCATGACACCTTTGGACTTTGAGATATTTGTGTTATACTCAGCGTGATTTGGCTTCTCATTGATTGTTTGCTTGCCTGTTTGTTGTGTGTAATTGTCATTTCCTAACTATGACTCTGTCTGACCATTCATGATTTAGACTCCTAGGTTTTAAAATTCTTTTAGGCCAATGCTCTATTTTGAACTCATTCTGGAAAAATTAGCATGTTCATCTCGTATGTGCCCAGTATGTTCACCTTGTTAATCTAAAATGGCATGTCTCCTTAACTTTTCCAGTGTTATGTCTATCTTTAGCATGCTGTCACCTGCTTAATGATGTAACCTATGTTGCATTTACCATGTTTCAAGTCTAGTCTATTGACCCTCCTAGTTTCTTGTTCTTTGTTTAATCAATCTTGTCACTCTTGCTTCTGAAATGCTAATATGTTTATGAATCCTTCTAAACGTCATACAACCCCGTCTCTATGAGGTGTTGCTTTAGAATTGTTTGGTTGGTTTCCATGTATGATCTATTAATTTATTTGGTAAATTGGTCAATATTGGGTTGGATATGAGTCCATGTGCGGCTTTGTGCTGTACAATTAGGCATACTCTCCTGTTTTTGGGAAGTATTTGGATCCGGGCCTGCTATCCGAATGAAAGAGTCTACTGAAGGCCCAGGGAGTGCAGGGGTTAACTCTTCTTAAGTCTGCCTAATTGTTGGGCATGTAATCATCTCGGTAAAGGTGGCAAGTGGACCGTTCTCGGGCCTAAACGGGCCAAGTGGGCTGGTCCAAACGGTCCCGGTCCCGGGTCGGTCCCAAATTAAACGGGCTAAACGGTCCCGGACTAAACGGTCCCGGCCAGCAAGCTAAATGGGCTAAGTGGGCCCAACGGATTTTTTTCAAAAAATAAAAATAAATTAGAGACAAAAGGATGTTAAAACAAATATCTAAGGCAATGCTTTGTAAATTTTATTATAGAATTGTGACCTAAACTTTATTTAACATCCTAAATTTTAATATTTAATATTTAATTACGAATATAGCTTATATATATATATACACACACACACACACACATACTATACTATACTATATATACATCTTATAGCGAATATAACTTATATATATATATATACTATACTATACATACATCTTATATAGCTTATATACTATACACTTAGTGTATAGCTCTCTCTCTCTATATATATAGCTTATATATATATATATATATATATATATATATAGCTTATATATTATACATTTAGTATATATACTATACTATACTATACATACATCTTATATAGAGTATATAAGATGTATATATAGTATATATCTATCTATCTATCTATCTATCTATCTATCTATATATATATATAGAGAGAGAGAGAGCTTATATATTGTATACTATACTATACTATATTATATATATATAGCTTATATATTATACAATTAGTATATATACTATACTATATAGCTTATCGAAAATAGCTTATATATTATACATTTAGTTTGGGGAAAAGTGTAATTATAAAATGTTTGGAGTTAAAACAAAGTTGGGGGGTTAAATGACTATTTTATAAATAGCCAACTGCTATATTTGATAGCCCAACGACTATATTTGATAGCCCAACAGCCCATTTAGCCCGTTTGGCCCGCGGTCCCGGACCTGGATTGGCCCACTTGCCACCCTTACATTTGAGCATCACCGTGCTGAACTATGTCCTTAAGGACAAACAGATGGAGGTCATCATACTGACGCTCTCTAATACGATCATAAAGAGAAGACCGAGAAACCACACAAGCCAAAACTTGGCTCGGCTCGGAAACATCCAATCTAACAAACTGGTTGGCCAAGGCCTGAACATCCAAGGCTAAAGGCCTCTCTGCTACCGGTAAATATGCTAAGCTACCCAAACTCTACGCCTTACAACTCAAGGCATCAGCTACTACATTGGCCTTCTCGGGGTGATAAAGAATGGTGATATCATAATCCTTAAGCAGCTCCAACCATCTCCGCTGCCGCAAGTTAAGAGCCTTCTGTTTAAACAGATGTTGTAGACTCCGGTGATCGGTATAAACCTCACAATAGACACCGTACAAATAATGCCGCTAAATCTTCAAGGCATGAATAATAGTTGCTTACTCAAGGTCGTGGACCGAATATTTCTTCTCATGTACCTTTAACTGTCTGGATGCATAGGCAATCACCCTACCGTCTTGTATCAACACTGCGCCGAGACCAATACACAACGCATCACAATACACAGTATAAGACCCTGATCCGGTAGGCAATAATATTTGGGCTGTAGTCAAAACTGTCTTGCGCTTTTGAAACATCTCCTCACATTTCTAGGTCCACTTGAACAGAGCACCCTTCTGGGTCAATTTAGTCATAAGTGCAGCAATAGAAGAGAAACCCTCTATAAATCTACCAAGAAAATCCGGAACTCCATAGCTGAGGATGGTCTGGACCAACTCTGCACTGCACTGCCTCAATATTCTTCGGATCTACCTTGATCCCCTTGCATGAGACTATATGACCCAAAAATCCCACAGAATCAAGCCAAAATTCACACTTTGAAAATTTTGCATATAACGTCTTTTCCCTCAAAGCCTGAAGCACAGTCCTCAGGTGTTGCTCATGATCCTCCTGGCTGAGTCAAGATAGGGCTGAAATACACTGTTCATCAAATGCATAAATGCTGCTGGGGCATTGGTCAGCCCAAAAGATATCACAAGGAACTCGTAATGACCATACAGAGTCCTGAAAGTAGTCTTCGGGATATCTGGCTCCCGAATCTTCAGCTGGTGATAGCCTGAACGCAAGTCAATTTTTGAGAACACTCTAGCACGGTAGACCTAGCATAGCCAACGTCACCGTCTTGGCGTAACAATAAAGGATAGCGTGATAGGGCGACAACCAGTCCATGCCCAAAATAATATCGAAATCCACCATACTGAGCAATAATAAATCAGCTCTGGTCTCAAAACCACTAATAACAATCAAACACGACCGATACACGCGGTCAGCAATAATAGATTCACCCACGGGTGTAGATACATAAATAGAAGAACTCAAAGAATCACGGGATACGCCCAAATACGGGGCAAAATAAGATGACACATAAGAATAAGTGGAGCCTGGATCAAATAAAACTTATGCATCCCTATAATAGAATGGAACAATACATGTGATAATAGAATCGGATGCAAGTGCCTCTGTCCTAGCAGAAAGGGCATAATATCTGGCCTGGCCTCCTTTCTGGGGTGACCTCTACTTGTCCGACCTCCACCTCTAGCTGGCTGTGCAGGTGGAGTAGCAATTGGTGTAGTAAATCCGTGAAGGCCCTGTGTAATAGGTGGGCCCTGATAAATCTGTGGAGGTGCACCCCTCATAAGTCTGGGTAAATCCCTCATTATATGACGAGTGTCACCATACTCAAAACAAGCCCTCGGAAGATGTGGCTGCTGAGACTGGCTCGGGCCTGAACGGCTGGACGGACTGCTGAAAGCACCCAGTGTAGGAGGTACAGTAGACACTGGCGGTGCATAATATGGAACCTGAGGTCTGGGAGTAGCCGGAGTACTGCTGGAAGTTGGAAGTGCTGAATGAATAGGATGACCCACAAAACCTCTACCATGACGGGCTGCAACTGGGGCACAAGAACTGTTATATGTGCTAGAATCTCGAGGTCTCTTACCTTCCCTCTTTTTTCTCTCCCGAGTTTGCATACCCTCCAATCTCCTGACAATTGACACCACATGTTGGTATGTGATGTCCATCTCTAGTTATCGGGCCATACTGAATCTGATACTAGGGTGAAGCCCCTAAAACATCAACGAAACCGCTCTCGAACAGTAGTAATCAAGGCTAGTGCATGCCTAGACAATTCACTGAATCAGACCGCATACTCTGACACGGTCATAGAACCCTGACACAACTGCTCAAACTCTGCGCGCCATGCATCTATGAGACTTTAAGGAACATGCTCCCTCAAGAACATATCTGAAAACTGAGTCCAAGTGAGTGAAGCTGCCTCGACCGGACTAACCAACTCGTATGCCTTCCAACACTGGTAGGCCGCTCCTCTAAGATGGAATGTCGTGAAAGAAACCTCACTAGAATCCACAATACCCATAGTACAGAGGATACAATGACATTCCTCAAGAAAACCTTAAGCATCCTTTGAATCGAAACTACTGAAAGTGGGAGGGTGGTTCTTCTTGTATCTCTCGAGCCTGAGCTGCCCCCCCTCCGAAACTGATGCCCTAACCTCGAGCCGAACTGGGACAATTAGCTGTACTGGTGTAACCTCTGGAGCATGGTCAACCTGGGCCCATGGCTCTGGGGTACGGACGGCGGGAGCTTGTGCTTCTCCCCTATTCTGAAATGTGGCAGGAGCATGTGGAATTAACCCTAACTAAGCTAGAGTGCCAAACATGCTCAAACACTGGGCAAGAGTCTCCTGAAGTGCAGGAGTAGTAACATGCGTCTCAGGTGCCTGCTCTCCAACTGGAGCTACTAGTGGCTCCTCTACAGCAGCTCGTGCGGGTGCGCTGGCTGCACCACGTGGATGTCCTCGGCCTCTACCCCGGCCCCGCCCCGGCTCCTGCCTCTTGCGGCTCTAACAAGGGGTGCAAGTGTCTGATCATCGGATCTAGTTGTACGTGTCCTCACTATCTGTGAGAGAGTAGGAAGATAATGGTTTAGAATTTTGATGTCAACAAATGCGCACGATAAGGAATCAAAGAAGTGAACATTTCCTAACAGTTCCATAGCCTCTCGAAGATAAGTATACATATCCCCATACCGATCCGCGAGACTCTACTAAACCTGCTTGTGATTCATAACACCTATGAACCTAGCGCTCTTATACCAACTTGTCACGACCCCAATTTTCCTCCGTAAGATGTCGTGATGGCACCTAGTCTCTAAGACTAGGTAAGCCTATCAATTATGCGAAATACAAAACTGAAACTCAAATCTCAACATATAAAATAAATCAAACCGCGATTCAAATAGTTACAACTCACAAAACCCAATAGAAATAAGTCACAAGCTTCTAAGAATTTATTCTAAGTGTCTCTATACATCAGAGTCTAAAGAGAATAAGGAAAAACAACATAATAAGGATAAAATGGGACTCCGAGGTCTGCAGACGCTGGCATATATACCTTGAAGTCTTCGTGTACGGGTAGTTCACTGATGCCTAGAAAGTACCTGGATCTGCACGAAAAGATGTGTAGAAACATAGTATGAGTACACCACAACGGTACCCAGTAAGTGTCGAGCCTAACCTCGGTAGAGTAGTGACGAGGTCAGGTCAGGCCCTACTGGAATAACAAAAGATAAGGTGAAAAGTTTAACAATATACTAATAATAATGACAATTGAAATGAACCATGTAACGGGGTATGTAAAAATTTAAATACCCAGAATAAGGGAAAATAATACCTCGCAGAAGGAAAACAAAAATTTACAACTTTAAGGAAAACACAAAAATAACCAAAGGCAAATGTAGCCATAAAGAAACATCAACAAGGGCACTCCCGAGGTACCGCCTCGTAGTCCCAAATCATAAATAAATTCACAATATCTCATTTCCTTATATCACCGCGGGAGCCTTCACATTTAATTTTTAAAGAAATTATTTTTTCCGAAATAGCATCCCACGTTTTAGCCACATTTATCATACCGCATGATTTCTAGTAGTTCCCCTACTAGCCACGTGTATCAAGTCACCCTTATCTCACCGCATGCATTTCAACACCCATATCTTATACCACCGCATGCGTATTAATATCATAATATATCATAATTTGCACCTCAAGTGCCCAAATATTTCAACTTGCCCAAATAAATTAACAACAACATTAATCTCCACAATAAGGAGCTCACGGCTCAATCACAATGAATACAAAAATCTCACAAAAATATTCGGGAGGGAATAACTCAACAAAAATAATATTTCATAATTTTAACATGTTGCCTCAACACCAAATTTTAAAATGTCAAATACTTCATATTTATAATATTTCAATTAAGAAATTCAACCTTCAAATAACACATAGAATAAAAGAAATAAATTTTCAACTAAACAGGTAAAACAATTAGCAAGAAAAGGTCAGAAAAATTTAAAATATAAAAATAGATCAATGATGATGAATATAACATGATAAAATAATTTAATTAATATGTAATAGAGACCTACACAATTTAAAGACATAATCTTTCATATTTAGCCCGTGTACACACTCGTCACCTCGCGTACACGACTTTCAACACATCATAATTTCCATATCAATACCAATCCTAAGGGGAATTTTCCCCACACAAGGTTAGACAAGTCACTTACCTCGAACTGGGTAATTCTTTACTCCGCTATGCCTTTGCCTCGCGAATTGGACTCCGAAAGCCTCGTATCTAGTCATAATTAATTTGATTAAATCAATACAAATTATTGGAATTAATTCCATATGAAAATACTAATTTTCTAACAAAATTCGAAATTTAACTCAAAAATCGCCCGTGGGGACCACGTCTCGGAATCCGACAAAAGTTACAAAATAGGAACGCCCATTCAACCATGAGTCCAACCATACCAAAATTACTAAATTCCGACATCAACTCGACCCTCAAATCTTCAATTTAAACAAAGAGGGTTTTTTAAATATTCCAACTTAAATCACCAATTAAATGTTAAAAAAACCCATGGATTCGGGTAATTTGACCGAAATTGAGTTAAGAACACTTACCCCAATGTTTTCCTTGAAACATCGCCTGAAAACTGCCTCACCCGAGCTCTTAAAATCCAAAAATGGGTAAAAATGGCTAACCCCCAAATTATATGTTCTGTCCAGGGCTTTTCGCACCTGCGACTAACTTAGCCATTTCTGCGGTCGAGCAGTCGCTTCTGCGACCTCGGCCTCAACCCATGTCTGGTCGCTTCTGCGACCTCGACCTCGACCTCAACCCATGCATGATCGCTTCTTCGGACCATATGCTCGCTTCTGCGACCTCGACCTCAACCAATGGCTGGTCGCTTCTTCGGACCATCTGCTCGCTTCTGCGACCTCGGCCTCAACCCATGCCTGGTCGCGACTTCGGCCTCAACCCATACATGCGAGCTAAATTCTGCAGGTGCAATTGCACCAGAAGGCCAAAATTTCCAGCTGCTATTTAAGTCCAAATTGCGATCCGTTAGCCATCCGAAACTCATCTGAGGCCCCCGGGACCTCAACCAAATACACCAACAAGTCCTAAAACAACATACGAACTTAGTCGAAACCTCAAATCACATTAAACAATGCTAAAACCACGAATCATACCCCAATTCAAGCCTAATGAAACTAAGAAATTTCAAACTTCTACATTCGATGCTGATACCTATCAAATCAAGTTCGATTGACCTCAAATTTTGCACACAAGTAATAAATGACGTAAAGGACCTATTCAAATTTTCATAACCGGATTCCGACCACGATATCAAAAAGTCAACTCCCCGGTCATACTTCCAAGTTTAAATTTCTATTTTCGCCATTTCAAACCTAATTTAACTACGAACTTTCAAATAATTTTTCGGACATGCTCCTAAGTCCAAAATCACCATACAGAGCTATTGGAATCACAAAATTCTATTCCAGGGTCATTTAAACATAAGTCAACATCCGATCAACCATTTCAACTTAAGTTTTCATCCTTGAGACTAAGTGTGTCAATTCATTTCGAAATCTCTCCGGACCCGAACCGACTACCCAGGCAAGTCATATAGCAGCTATAAAATACAAAATGAGCAGTAAATGGGGGAATGAGACTATAACTCTCAAAATGACTGGTCCGGTCGTTAGATATAGGAATCACGCACACACTTCACTTAACTTGTCAAAATATGTTGGCTCAAGTAATTGCTATATTTATTTCTATATGTACTGCTAGACGCTTCTAGATAGCATACCTATAGGATACAATAACACATGTTTTGCTAATATCCACCTAGATACCATGTTTATAGGGTTTCAATTAATTAATCAATCAATTGCTTCTATTGCTCTTAGCACGCTACTCCTTTAGACATCATGACTATATGATCTTAATTAATCAATCGACTACTTCCATTACTTTCATTACACTGTCCCACCTAGATGACATACCTATAGGGATGAAGTATTATAAAATTAAGTTCAATTGTCAATCCTGCCTATGGGATATTATCACTCGTCTAGAAAGCATGTTTATAAAATCAAACGTCATTAATTCTGAGCTTTCAACAGTTTTACTGCCCCATTGCATAAATAATTTAGAGATCATGCCTATAGGAGGTCTTTAACACCTTTAATATGCGAATTCATTGGTTAGAAACAACAATGATATTTGTGTGATGCTAGAGATCAGAATCGCCTAGAAATTATGCCTATAGGATTTGACAACTCTAATGCGTCTTAATTCCCTAAAATATGTACTACCTAAACTGCCCGCGTGCATTTGTTGTTTATGTGTGGAAGCTAATTTGAGCCTTTAATTGTGTTTACGTGAAGTCCTATCTATTTTGAATGCCGCCTAATTTTTATCATTTTGAGCAACCTAAGCTGAGTCTAGAATCACCTAATAGAGGTCCAAAGCCTCCTGGACCATAGGCATGGGACGGGTAGTACACGCATAGGGTACGATTTAGAATTGAATTAGAGTGCATTTAAATAAACAACTTCAACATAGTAATTGAGTAGCAGGAGATTGTAACGACCCGACCAGTTGTTTTAACCTATAGTGTGTCATTCAGTGGTTTGAGACCTTGAGCAGCTTCACCTTATGTATTATGACTTGTACGTATGGTCGAAATTTAATTTTGGAAAGTTCGAAGTTGATTTGGAAAGAAAATTCTAATTTCTAAAGCCTTAAGTTAGAGGAATTGACTAAAGTGTGGTTTTTGAGTAAATGATCTCGGAATCGAGATCTGAAGGTTTCAATAGATTCATATGATGATTTTGGACTTGGGCGTATACCCGGAGCAGGTTTTGGATGACCCGGGAGCATTACAACGCATATTATGGAAGTTGGCATTTTGGAAGAATTCCCTAAATTTGAGTTGAAGTGCATTTCAATGCTATCGATGTCTGTTTGGGATTCTGAATCTGGGAATAGCTACGTATAGTAATTCTGGTATTGGGAGCGCATCCGGATGTGGATTTGGAGGCCCGTAGGTCATTTCAGGTTTATTTGGCGAAAGTTAGAAATTTGAAGGCTTTTGAGAAGTTTGACCAGGAGTGGACTTTTTGATATCGAGGTCGGATTTCGATTCCGGAAGTTGGAGTAGGTCCGTAATGTCGAATGTGACTTGTGTGCATGATTTCGATTCCGAAAGTTAGAGTAGGTCCGTAATGTTGAATGTGACTTGTGTGCAAAATTTGAGGTCAATCAGACGTGATTTGATGGGTTTCGGCATCGAATGTAGAAGTTTGAAGTTCTAAGGTTCATTAAGCTTGAATTGGGGTGAGATTCATGATTTTGATGTTGTTTGATGTGATTTGAGGCCTCGAACAGGTCCGTTTTATGTTGTGGGATTCGTTTATGTGATTGGACGGGGTCCCAGGGGCCTCGGGTGTGTTTCGGGATGGTTTCAGATTATTTCAGGCTGTTTTGAACTGCTGTTGGTGGTATCTGGTTTCCTTCATCGCGATGCGAAGGGTGTCCCATGTTCGCGAAGAGGAATTTGAGGCAGCTGGGTTTTGTCTTTCGCGAACGCGAGGCGGAGGTCGCGAACACGGAGGATTGCCTAAGGAAGCTTACGTGAACATGACACAGGGTCGCGAACGCGAAGATGAAAAGCGGAGTGCGGGCCTGGAGTAGTTTGGCCTTCGTGAACGCGGAGCTCCATCCGCTAACGTGAAGCAGTGGTGTCTGCAGCTTTCGCGAATGCGAGGCTTTGATCGCGAATGGGAAAAAGGGCATGGCTTGGGCAGATTGTTTAAAAGACGAGATTTGGCCATTTTTCCTCCATTTTTATTTGGTTGGGAGAGTTTTGGAGTTCTTGGGAGGGAGATGTTCGTCATCTATGTCAAGGTAAGTGATTCCCACCTATTGCAAGTTAAATACTTGGATTATATACGGATTTAGACATGAAAATTTGTAGAAATTTTTTGATTTTGAAGAAAAGTCTAGAAATTGGTATACTTGAATTTTGATCACACATTTGGGCATGAAATTGAGAATAAATTATATATTTGATTTCGTGAGGCTATGAGTAATGGTTATCTTTGAAATTTTTTGAAATTCGGGCACGTGGGCCCGAGTGCGCTTTTATCGACTTTTCGAGCGGAGTTGGAAACTTGTTGTAAATTGATTAATTATGAGTATTAGAATATATTTTGATTGGGTTGCATCTTATTTGACTAGTTTTTGAGCGACGAGAATCGGTTTGAGTTTTTGGAGCTCCTTTGGAGTCGGTTATGAAATTTTGGAGCGAGGTAAGTCTCCTTTCAATCCTTATAAGAGGGAATTAACCCCATAGGTGAATTGATTAAATATGTGCTTCTACTTGCGGGGGCTACGTACGCACGAAGTGATGAGAGTCCATACGTAGCTACTAGCTATGCCTATATTCGGGTAGTTTTAGGTTTACATCCTGCCTTGTTGATATTGTTATTTGATTTGTGGTTACTGTTTGCCTTGAAAGGAAGCAAGGTTGAGGCTTGCGTATTAATTGTCTTGAGAAGAATTTAAATCGAGGAAATTAAGTTTTCAAAAAGTTTTCATTTGGACTTCGTATTTTCAAAAAGAAATTTTGGAATATTATAATAACTTAAAAAATTTATATTTGACCGCATCGCATGTATGATCCGCGAGCGGGGTGAAAGCTTCAAGTCGAATTGTCTTTATTTTGAAAATAATCAAGAAAAAGGATTATGATTTACTGATAATTTATATTTGACCGCGCCGCATGTATGATCCGCGAGCAGGGTAATAGATGCATCTATGGTTCGTGCCGTTCGACCCTCGATAGTACACAGTTTATATTTATATGTTGGATCGGACCGTACGACCTCGGCATGACTTGCACATGATTGTATTAATTGCTTTGGAAATTATAATAATTGATACTGCTTCATTGGCCTGAGATATAAATCGTTAAATGATGAAAATGAATTTGGAGAAATTTCTTATTAACAAAAGAATTGTTTACTTTTTTCATGATATTGGGCTTACAGCTGTTCTACGTGATCCATGCTTAATTATATCATTGGTATATTAATTATAGCCCATAGTAAGTGTCCGAGTCGACCTCTCATCACTACTTCTTCGAGGTTAGGCCGGATACTTACTAGATACGCGTTGATTTACGTACTCATGCTATACTTCCTGCACATTTTTTTGCAGGTGCATATATGTCTAGTGGCCTTGTAGGCACAGAGGCGCGGTTATGACGGGGACTTAGGTGAGCTGCATTCTATACTACGATCCGCAGCCGGCAGAGTCTCCTTCAGAGTACTTACATTTTTCCTGTCCAATTTGTATTCTGGACAGCTGTTGTATTTTATTTTATATTCCTAGTAAATGCTCATGCACTTGTGACACCGGGTTTTGAGATAATTATGGGTTGTTATGTATTGGAATTGTTAAAAATATTATTAATTATTTTGTAAATTCATCTTTCACTATTTAATTGAAGGGAATATGATTTCAAAAATATTAAAACGAGAATCAAATGGAGTATTTATTGTTGGCTTGCCTAACAACGGTGTCTGGCGCCATCACGACCTTTAATGGATTTTGGGTCGTGACAACATGGTATCAGAGCACTAGGTTCACTTAGGTCTCACGAGTCATGAGTGAGTCTAGTAGAGTCTTGCAGATCAGTACAGAGACGTCTGTACTTATCTTCGAGAGGCTACCAGGCTGATAGGAGCACTTCCCTTCTTGATTCCTCATCGTGCGATTCGATTCCTTTGAGGCTTATGACTTCATTTCCTTCATATTCAATCTTACGCGATGTGAAGCGCTTGCTATAAATTAGGAATCGAGGAATTTTAATGGTACTACAGATATGGTGCAGGATGTTTCTCCCTGCGTATTTGATTGGGCTATTGTCGTCACCTTGCGGAAGGTCGTTCTATCGTTGCAGCTCGGTATCATTATTACCTAAGGTTTTGAGGTTTGGCATCGATTATTATGACGATTCGTGCATTGCTATCACACCGTGTTTGTGTAATGGTAGGATGCTTGTCTATGTGTCGAAGCAGTGAATGACTTGGAAAGGAGGTCTACTCAGTGCATGATTCAGAGATCCAATATTTTATTTTCGGCGAAGGAACTATGAATGTTCAGGTTTGGGTTGACGGAGTAACGAGACTTGGTATTTCGAGCATGGTAGAATTTTCATCTGTGATGTGGTGTCACCGCCCTTGATTGAATGTGTTTAGTTCGCCGATGTTATGGTCTTCATCAATTTGCCTTCAGGGCAGGGTATTGTGAAATGGTGCCGGGGAAGCGGTTGTCAGAGATCGCGTTATGCAGTGGTTCAGGAATTAATCGGTGGTCCGGGTGTTGAGGGCTCAAGGAAGATCATCTTCGGAAAGGTTTAAAGTTGGTAGCGATCTGTTGGTTCAGGTGCTACAGAGATGGATTTTGATTTAAGGCAACAACTAGGCAGTGATGGATAAGGAAGAACATGTGGGAGGTGTCTTGCAGTGGTTAAACTTCTAGAAGTCCAAGTGTGAGAAACAGAAGTCAGGTAGTTGCTTAAAGGAGAGGGTTTGACCAAAGTGGGAGAGTGGAAGAGTAGCATATGGGTTCTATGGTAGGATGACTATACTCCTTGGGAAAAGTTTGGAGTGACTGGGATTCATGGTGGACAGTGACTAAGTCTACAAACTTAATTTGGAATATTGGCTGCTATACGGAGAAAGGTTGGATACGACAGAAAAGAGTTGCATGATATGAAGAAGGATACAACGTGGCTTTCGATTGGGATGTATTGTCGCACGTTTAGTTGATGCCAATGGGGAGTGAACGGGCTTGTACAGCTAGTGAATGAGCACAGACTCGGGATGGTTTGTTGGCTTCGTGGTAATTATACTCGGTGCAGTGTGGTTGGAGGATGTCAGCATGGAATTTCCACATATGGGATATCTCCTGTGAGCAGGATAGCAGTTGCGTGGTGTTGATGAAGCTTCTACGAAGAATTTTACTAGTTATCCAGTAAGAGGATGAATATGTAAATATGACTAGTGATTTAGAATGTTCATGAAATGTTTAACATAAGGATTTCGAGGAAATTTGGCGGGTTGAATATGCAATATCATGTCAATAGGAGATAAGGAATCTTGGTGGGTTCCAGGGTTATGCAATGGTAGCTTCAGGCTAAGTGGGAGAGCCCCACCGTCTGTGATTGGATTGTGTAATTGTAAACTAGTGCGGTTTCTGATTATCAGTGTATTGATGGGTATCCATGACTAAGGGAAGAGAACATCAGTAGTAATTTGAGCAAATGATTTGAGAAATGTGTGCTATATTTGTCCTTATCAATTTGTGTTCAGGTTTAGGGAAGACTCAGAGTCTAGGCTTCGTGTTGAAGTGGTGTATAAGGAAAATGATTCAGCCGGGTGCTTCTTTGAGAGGGCGTTCATGTGCTAGTGGATCCTTGGAGTTTGATTATATTCGGGACCAAGTCAGAGTGGGTGACTCTCAACAATGGTCCTAGTAGGTTCAAAATTTAAGGTGCGGTGCCTAAGGATTTCGAGCCCGTGGTATGGTTAAGTACTGAGTTTTGGCAGCGGATTATGGAAAAGGGGACTTGGAATGTTCTATGTTATCGTCGGTTTGCAGTGTGGCATTTGAGGAATTGGAGAAAATAACTTCGAGTTCATAGAGGGGTTTCCAGAATGGGTGTACCAGTTGAATACGCAAATATGCGCACAAGGAGAGTATGAGATGGTTCGTGGGTTTTGGGGACAATGTGGTCTCGTGAAATGGGGTCACTCAGGATGAGTGCGGATTGAGTTAATTATTTTGATAAAGGAGATGTTGTTATTTCTAAGGAAGATCCAGAGTAAATTAGGAGAAGTCGGGTTCGGTTAGCAATGGTTGAATTGGCATGATGATGTCAATGATCAGCTCCTTCAGCGTGTTGAGTTGTACATGTGATTTGTGGCAGTACATGGAGGCTTGACGACCGCCGTAATTGATTTTATTTAGGGGCATTCAAGTATTATGGTATGTTATATGTAGATGGAACCTGGAAGAATTATGATAGTTTAGACCACTACTCGAGGTTTGTATTTTGCTGTGGTTTGGGAATTCAGTCACATGTGACAATGGTTCTTCTGAAATGAGTTAAGTGAAAAGTTTCTATATGATGAAGTGTGTACCCTATTGGTGATTCAGGAGTTATGATGAAATTCTGGTACTCTTGCATATTAGTATGTTAGGTGCAGTGAGCGACATGGAAATTGGAAGTTGAGGATCAAGGTTGCAGTTGATGTCGACAAGAATGTCACGAGCTCGGATGAGCAGGGAAGAATTTAGATGTTTAGAGTAAGCTGGTATTTCTTTTTTGTGTTACCTGAGATCGATGTCTTGTGTAAGAGGCTCTGTGTACTGAGTTGCGGATTCCTGATTTGCTTTACATCATTAGAGTGGCCGGCAGTATGGAGGTGCAGATTTTTTACCTGGTGTGGAAGGTCATGGGGGTGTATCCCACGGGAAGATTGTATAAGTGTGACATGTAGTCACTGGATTGATTAAAGATTTAAAACCAAGTATGAAGATTGTGGTACTATCGCTAATGTGAGAATTTATGCCTGAAGGGCACTCGGTTCGTTTGATTGTGGACTGTGGAAGTTTGTTCCAGATTTGACGACTGTTCTTATGTGTCATGAATAGATCAGTATGGGTCCTTGATAGGCTATTTAACCAAGCATGGTATGATCAGAATCAGTTTGAGATCCGTGGATGAATCTAAATGTGAATACGGGCTCTATATCAGGCCGGATGTGCTCATCTCAACATAGCATTGTTTTCAGAAGGGTCTTCGGTCCTTAGATGTTATTTCTATCGTCAACTATTCCGTGTAATCTATATTATACCAGGTGGGTTGTGAGGTGGTTTGATTATTCACACTCGTATTGAGATCCCGTATAGTTTGTAGTATTATGTGAGCATGATGGCTCTCTAGATGCAGATCATATATCGCACTTTAGTCGTGCTTGAGTTTGATAGCGTATGATGCTACCCATCTCCCCAGGATTTGTATTATGTGCTTGGCGAGCTTATGGTTGATATTCGGGCATTTCGTGAGTATAAGTGTTACGGCTCGATGTGTGTTCTCCTTAGATTATTATGTGTGGATCGGGTAGTACGCCGTCACAGATATGTTGATTGGATTGGGTGGCACACCGCCACGGGTATCATGGTTGGATCGGGTTGCACGCCGCAACGGTATCATGTGTGGATCGGGTTGCACGCCGTAATAGTGTGTTATTGAGTACAGTTTCCCATATCTATTATTGCGTGTTTTTCTTCTTATTTCCTGAGGAAGGTTCATAACATCCTTTCGGTTGTTTAATTAGTTACGTGGGTTGAGTAGTTCTTTCCAGAGTTCGTTTCCTTTTGTGTCACATTCGAGTCCGTAGCTTGTTAGCACATTGTGGCATCATATGAGGGTTTTGCAGTGTCTGAGGTGGCTTATTTCCTGAGCAGCTTGTACTGGGGTGAGACGCGATTATTGGACCTGGGATTAGTGCGATCAAATTTATATGAAGCATATTAAAGAATAAATATTGTTATTCAGTCCAGAACGAGGTAAGGATTCTTATCGGGAGAAGAGACTCCACAAGTTGTAATTCGGCAGGTGGCTATGAGTTCCACACATCTTCTATGTCATGGCAGTATTGCGAGAGTTTAAGCAAGGCTTAATTGGTCATGAGGTACAGTACGGGCTTCGGTCAGTGGAAATTTTAGCTAATGTGCTTTGGAAAGATTTCATTAGGTAAGTGAGTTACGGGGTGCATGGTAAGAATTCAGTGAGAGTATACAATCATGTATTGGTACGTCGTGTGGTGATTGAAATGGTGTTTGTATGTTGGATGCAGGCCTAGTAAAGAATTTTGGATGTTGGAATTTGGCCCTAAGGCTTATTTACCTAAATAAAAGGGAGGATCTTCGGATTTGCTCGAGCAAATATGCTCATATGGGTTGTGGTAGCAAGGGCAGGTGCACGAGGTGTTAAACAATGATTTCACACAACTCCAGAACATTTTTTAGCATGTTCGAGGACGAACGTATGTTTAAGTGGGAGAGAATGTAACGACCCGACTGATTATTTTGACCTCTAGCACGTCATTCAGTGGTTTGAGACCCTGAGCAGCTTCACTTCAGGTATTATGACTTGTACGTATGGTCGGACTTTAATTTTGGAAAGTTCGGAGTTAATTTGAAAAGAAAATTCTAATTTAGGAAGCCTTAAGTTGTAGGAATTGACTAAAGTGTGATTTTTGAGTAAACAACCTCGGAATCAGGAATTGAAGGTTCCAACAGTTCGTATGATGATTTTGGTCTTGGACGTATGCCTAAAGCGGGTTTTGGATGTCTCGGGAGCGTTACGGCGCATATTATGGAAGTTGACATTTTGGAAGAATTCCCTAAATTTGAGTTGAAGTGCATTTCAATGCTATCGATGTCCGTTTGGGATTCTGAGTCTGGGAATACCTCCATATGATGATTATGGTATTGGGAGCGTGTTCGGATGTGGAGCCCCGTAGGTCATTTCAGGGTCATTTGGCGAAAGTTAGAAATTTGAAGGCTTTTGAGAAGTTTGACCGGGAGTGGAATTTTTGATATCGGGGTCGGATTCCGATTCCGGCAGTTGGAGTAGATCTGTAATGTCGAATGTGATTTGTGTGCAAAATTTGAGGTCAATCGGACGTGATTTGATGGGTTTCTGCATCGAATGTAAAAGTTTGAAGTTCTAAGGTTCATTAAGCTTGGATTGGGGTGCGATTCATAATTTCGATGTTGTTTGATGTGATTTGAGGCCTCGAGCATATCCGTGTTATGTTGTGGGACTAGTTTGTGTGATTGGACGGGGTCCCAGGGGCCTCAGGTGTGTTTCGGGATTGTTTCGGATCATTTCGAGATGGTTTGGACTGCTATTGCTGGTATCTGGTTTCCTTCATCGCGAACGCGAAAGGTGTCCTGCGTTCCCGAAGAGAAATTTGAGGCAGATGGGTTTTTCCCTTCACGAACGCGAGGCGGAGGTCGCGAACGAGGAGGGTTGCCTAAGGAAGCTTACGCGAACGTGACACAGGGGTCGCGAACGCGAAGAAGAAAAACGGAGCGGGGGCTTGGAGTAGTTTGGCCTTCACAAACGCGAAGCAGTGGTGTCTGCAGCCTTCACGAACACGAGGTTTTGATCGCGAACGCGAGGCTTTGATCGCGAACGCGAAGAAGGGCCAAGCCTATGCAGATCGTTTTAAAGATGGGATTTGGCCATTTTTCCTCCATTTTTCATTTCGTTGTGCGATTTTTGGAGCTCTTGGGAGGGAGATTCTCGTCATCTATGTCAAGGTAAGTGATTCCTACCTATTTCAAGTTAAATACTTGGATTATATACAGATTTAAACATGAAAATATATAGAAATTTGGGATTTTGAAAAAAAACCTAGAAATTGGTATTCTTGGATTTTGATCACAATTTTGGGCATGAAATTGAGAATAAATTATATATTTGAGTTCGTGAGGCTTTGGGTAATGGTTATCTTCGAAAAATTTCGAAAACCGAGCACGTGGGCCCGAGGGTGCTTTTATCGACTTTTCGAGCGGAGTTGGAAATTTATTGTAAATTGATTAATTATGAGTAATTGAGCATATTTTGATTGGGTTGCATCTTATTTGACTAGTTTTGGAATGACGGGCATCGGTTAGAATTGTTGGAGAGACTTTGGAGCTGGTTATGGAATTTCGGAGCGAGTTATGTCTCCTTTCTAACCTTGTAAGAGGGAATTAACCCCATAGGTGAATTGATTAAATATGTGCTTCTACTTGCGGGGGCTACATACGCACGAAGTGACGAGAGTCCGTACGTAGCTATTAACTATGTCTATGTCCGGGTAGTTTTAGGTTTACATCCTGCCTTGTTGATATTGTTATTTGATTTGTGGTTACTGTTTGCCTTGAAAGGAAGCAAAATTGAGGCTTTCGTATTAATTGTCTTGAGAAGAATTTAAATCGAGGAAATTAAGTTTGCAAAAAGTTTTTATTTGGACTTAGTATTTTTTATTTTTTTTAGGAATATTATAATAACATAATAAATTTATATTTGACCGCGTCGCATGTATGATCCGCGAGCGGGGTAAAAGCTTCAAGTCGAATTGTCTTTATTTTGAAAAGAATCAAGAAAAGGATTATGATTTACTGATAATTTATATTTGACCGCGTTGTATGTATGATCCGCGAGCAGGGTAATAAATGCATGATTTATTGATAAATTTATATTTTACCACATCACATGTATGATCCGCGAGCGGGGTAATAGATGTATCTATAGTTCGTGCCGTTCGACGCTCGGCAGTGCACAGTTTATATTTATATGTTGGATCGGGCTGTACGACCTCGGCATGACTTGCGCATGATTGTATTAATTTCTTTGGAAATTATAATAATTGATACTGCTTCATTGGCCTGAGATATAAATCGTTAAATGATGAAAATGAATTTGGAGAAATTTCTTATTAACAAAAGAATTGTTTACTTGTTTCATGATATTGGGCTTACAGCCGTTCTACGTGATCCATGCTTAATTATATCATTGGTATATTAATTATAGCCCATAGTAAGTGTCCGAGTCGACCCCTCGTCACTACTTCTTTGAGGTTAGGCGGAATACTTACTAGGTACGCGTTGATTTACGTACTCATGCTACACTTGCTGCACGTTTTTGTACAGGTGCATATATGTTTAGTGGCCTTGTGGGCGCAGAGGCATGGTTATGGCGGGGACTTAGGTGAGCTGCATTCTATACTACGATCCGTAGCCGGCAGAGTCTCCTTCAGAGTACTTATATTTTTCCTGTCCAATTTGTATTTCGGACAGCTGTTGTATTTTATTTTATATTCCTAGTAAATGCTCATGCACTTGTGACACCGGGTTTTGGGATAATTATGGGTTGTTATGTATTGGAATTTTTAAAAATATTATTAATTATTTTGTAAATTCATCTTTCACTATTTAATTGAAGGGAATATGATTTCCAAAATATTAAAACAAGAACCAAATGAAGTATTTATTGATGGCTTGCCTGATAGCGGTATCCGGCGCCATCACGACCTTTAATGAATTTTGGGTCGTGACAGAGATAATAGTCTATGCCCGCTGGATAATATGAGCAACCCCTACCTTAAGGGAGTTGCGAAGTATTATTTATGTTGCACGGGGTGATCCTTTAGGCTGAAAAACTTAAGACTCCCCCTCCTCTTTTTATGTATTTTACACTCAGTCATTTAGCATAGATCAATGTAGTTGTATCCTTGCAGTCATTAAGATTTATGCCGATTCCCGTATGTTCTAATAAGACTCTTCGTCTTCTAAAATTTCCTTTATTTATTTGATCACCTAGCCTAATTGCATAATCCACATAATTTAAAGTTCGGTCGGGATCCACAGTTGTGGACCTCGAAGAGTGCCTAACACCTTTTCTTTGAGGTAATTTGAGTCCTTACCCGATCTTTGGTGACACGGGCTAGTCAAATAGAGTTATTTACAAATAGGTACCCTAACGCACCTCAAAATCATTAGGTGGTGACCCTTGTCTTTTAGTATCCATTTAAAAGAGTTGTCACACGTCGAAATACGCTTTCGCGAGAAAATGGGGCGCGACACCATGGCGACTCTGCTGGGAAAATACTTAGGCTTTTACCACAATGAACTTGACTTATGTGGATTACTTTATTTTTCTTAATTTGTTTTAAACTGCTATTACATGCACATCCCTTCCCTTATTCGCCTTTATCTGTTTTAAATTGTTATGACATGCACATCCCTTCCTTTATTCTCCTTTATTTGCTATGACATGTATGACCTCTCTCCATATCCTCCATCTTATCTAAGACTGCTATATTATGACTCTCTCATCCCTATTTTCGTACATATTTCATTACGTTCTCGCACATTTTTTCATGTGCTAAACTGACTTCTCTCTTTTGTCTCTCTTTTCTTTT
The DNA here is from genome assembly GCA_000715115.1 of Nicotiana otophora. Lineage (NCBI taxonomy): Eukaryota > Viridiplantae > Streptophyta > Magnoliopsida > Solanales > Solanaceae > Nicotiana > Nicotiana otophora. The sequence goes on along the minus strand of AWOL01S0072598.1, from coordinate 48,182 downwards.
CTCTTCATGTTCACTTTTGCTATTTTATTTACTGCTTTTACGTACTTTTATCATGAAAATACTTGGCAATATGTTATTATTTTTGCATAAAGCGTGCTCCGCATCATACTCTACTTGTGCCAATTATCAACATAGCGGTGCTTGATGATTGTCCGCGCTTTCTTGAAATCACCCCTTTTAAATCGAAAAGGCTTATTTGCGGTAGACTAGTCAATCAGTGGTGGAGTCGACAGTCCCGTGCCTTTCTCTCTCAAGTTGTCCACTCGAGAGTACCAGTCTAGACCCTTCTAGAAACCCTACTCCAATTTGAAATGTAAATGCATCATGCTAAACCTAGTACGGATTGAAGCGTTGTTAACGTAACAGCCCGCTAAGATGAACCTTGTCCAAAGTCCGACGGGATTTCCACAATCCCAATGGACACTATCATATTATATGCATTACTTGGAGAAAATGTGCCAATATGTTGATCATTATTGCTTAAGTAGTCAAATCTGGAGGGGGAAAGGGCTAACCTTTGTTTGTTTTTGCAGAAAATGAAGCACGAAATCCCCAGGTTCGGTATGGTCCAGAATATCCCGCCTATGCTACTTGACTGGTGGAAAGACCTTGCGCCTTATGACAAGAATCATGTGAGGAGAGTACTTGGTGACCTGCCATCTTTGTTGAACATTCAACCAAATAGGGAATTGATCGAGGCCGCTACTATATTTTGAGATGAGAAACGAGCTATTTTATGGTTTGGAAATATAGAAATGACTCCTCTCCTAGAAGAAATAGGAGGTTTCGCCAAGATACCATAGTCCGGGACTGCTAGTACTAGAGAATCGGACTCCCTACGAGTTCCTAAAAATGTTGGGTTTTATGAAGAATGACGAACTGTTATGTCTAAAGAAATCATACATCCCTTTTGAGTTTCTTTACGAGCGTTATGGGCATATCAAGTCATATTATCTTCATCATGATGAACTAGCCATTACTTCTTTGATATGGATGCATCGACGGGTTTATGTTTTCATTGTCTACTTCCTGGGGTTGTTAATATTTCTACTGAAAGTAGAAAGAATTCATACTCGCTTAGCCATGGTCACCGGGACCTTAATGGATGGTATCGAAGGACAAAATTGTACTATCATCCCAATGATCTTAGCTTATATATACCGCGCTCTAGATCGGTGCAAGTAGGGATTCAGACACTTTGAGGGTTGTAATCTATTGCTACAAGTATGGCTGCTAGAACACTTTCAAAGGGGTGAGTATCGTCAACAACTTCTGCGAAGGCCACTAAATGACTACATGGCCAACCATCACCTAAAGAAAATGACGTTTATTCTAGACAGGTTTGCAAAGCCTGGAAATACTGTAAGTTGGGTGCGTTTCTTTAGCAATATGACAGACGAGTAGGTGCATTGGATGTTTGAATAGTTTCCTAGTAGTGATTTCATCATCAGATCGAAGGGGACTACTCACTTGGTGTTGATCGGGCTGTGAGGTATCTACATTTACGCTCCTATAAGGGTAATGAGACAAGCTGGAAGAAAACAAGTCATACCTTGGGTTTCTAATATGGTCCAGTATAACGCAGATTTCAAGGGAGATGTCATTCCATTCAAGTTCGAACCACAACACATGTGGAACCAAAAGATCATTGTGAAAGGAGAAACTATTGAGCCAGAGAGGTATCACGCCGGTCATATGTACTACTATCTGTCATAGCTATAAGCCGACGTAGCGGGGGGCGTCAAACCAGGAGTCAATCTGAAGGATATGATCATAGATGAAGTGGCTGAGGCACAGGTTAAGTATAAGAGGCTACGTAAAATGGTGTTCGAGTCCGAAGCTAAACATCTGGAGTAGCACAAAGTGAACATGGAGGCGATAAGGGAATGGAAGGAGATTGCCACAAAGTCAACAGAAAGATTGGAATACTTGGAAAAAAGACTAATGGAGCTAAAAGGGAAGATGAGAAAGATACTCTCGGATTGTCAAGGCATGGACGACGATGAAGGAGGAAATCTAGCAAAAGCTTATTTACTGTTGGATATCCGCGATCTGGGAAACCTGATTGATGGGGTCAAAAGAGCCAAGCATAGAGAAGGTCCTTCAAGGACCCAGTAGATTAGGAGATGATGTTCTTTACTGCTTTCTAGCTTAGATTAGATTTCGATGTAATAAGGCTAAATGCCATTAGTGACTTTATTATTATTGTTGATTTAGTGAAAGTTTGTTTTGGCTCATTTTCGCATTAATGAAATGAAGCAAATGTTGGAACCAATTTTCACCAAGTCTATGTGTCACTTAGGCCTACCTCAGGAACAATAGGGTCCCCAAATAGGATGTGAATTATTGTATGACGTTGTGAAACATGTTTAAATATTGCGAACAATCTTTTATTTTACCTTACTGACTTGGTTATCTTTTGCTTTTTGTTTCTTTTTAATTACTCCCATTCCCAAAGGTTGGTTCGTGTATACTGACATCATCAGCATACCACACTAGATCCAGAGGTCCTCCACCTCCCCCTTCACCGAGTGACCCGAAAAGCAAAAGCAAGGAAAAGGAAAAATGGATGATTTAAGTGGTATCCGGAAGACAACGCTGCTGTGGCACAAAATGTTGAAACTTTAGATGGAAGAAGTACTCCGGGGCAGAATGAGTTGGCCTTACGTTTGGAGCAGAAAATCCTGGAACTACAGGGAGAGCTTGAGCAGGTCCGAAATCTGGCAAACCTATCCCTTACTCTCAATGTTCCCGACATCAACCAGCAAAACCCGACTATCCAGAACCAAACACCACCACAAAACGCATAAAATCAAAATCCACCACCCATAGTTCTGAATCCTCCCGCACAACACCAGTGCAAACCCCTCAACAACATCACCATCATTCAGTTCAATACCCATAAACCATCACTTATCACACTCCCCAAAATGCACACAACCTACCCTCGATCCACAAAACTCGACCAACGACCACCCGTGTACCCAACTTCCAGGAACTCATCAAAGCAATCCGATTTATGTGGAAACCTTACCCCATACCCCGCAGAAAACCCTATACATACCCGAACCAACTGAGAAGGACCTGCTCATTAAAACATGGCATATGAACTCAAGAAGCTCACAGGGAGAGTCCAGAGTGTTGAAGGTGGGAAAGGCGTTGGAGGTCTAAACTATGAGGACCTGTGTATTTAGCCGGACGTAGAACTGTCGGAGGGTTACAAACCTCCCAAGTTTGAAATGTTCGATGGTACTGGTGATCCGAAGGTGCATCTGAGAACATACTGTGACAAGCTTGTTGGAGTGGGTAAGAATGAATAAATTTGCATGAAACTGTTCATGCGAAGCCTTATATGAGATGCGTTTTCTTGGTATATCAGTCAAAATCCAAAGAAGTGGGTTAATTGGGTGAGTATGGCATCAGACATCATGGATAGATTTAGGTTCAATATAGAGAATGCGCCAGGCGTTTTCTACGTTCAAAACCTTAAGAAGAAGGCGACAGAAACCTTCCGCGAGTATGCTACTCGTTGGATATCAGAGGCCGCAAAGGTAAGGCCAGCACTTGAAGAACAACAAATGAACAAGTTCTTTGTTAGAGCTCAAGATCCATAGTATTACGAAAGGTTGATGGTCATAGAAAATCACAAGTTCTCTGACATTATCAAATTAGGGGAAAGAATAGAAGAAGGAATTAAGAGTTGTATGGTAACTAATTTCGAGGCAATACAAGCCACGAATAAAGCCTTGCAATCAGGAGGTATCTCAAAGAATAAAGAAGTGGGTGCCGTGATGGTAGCCTAGCGCCCTAAGTCTCCCCTAACATACCAAACACCTCCACCCATATATCAACCATCACCACCAAAATACCAATACCCTGCCACCACCTACCATACCTACAACACTCAACCTACATATTACCATTCACCTTTACCCGCCTGCCAAAATAACCAAAAGCCACATCCAAATTTTGACCACAAACAACCTAGATAATACACCCCAATTGTTGAACCCATAGCACAATTGTATGAAAGACTGAAGGCCACTAGTTATGTCACCCATATTCCTTCTGTTGTTGTGGAAACTTCCTCCCAATGGATCAACCCCAACAAAATATGTGCTTATCATTCATGCATGAAAAGTCATTGTCGCGCCCTGTTTTCTCGCGAAATCGGGCCTCGACATGTGACAACTCTTTTAAAAGAGGTATTAAAAGAAGAGAGTCTCCACCTAACGGTTTTAAGGTGCATTAGGGCACATATTTTCATATGAATCAGGTTTGACTAGTTTGCATCACCAAAGATCGGGTAAGGGCTCGAAATTAACTCGAGGAGAAGGTGTTAGGCACTCTTCGAGTTCCACAACTATGGGTCCCGGACGAACTTGAATTATATGAATTAGTCAGATAAACAAAGACAAAGAAAATAAGAAGTTTGGGAAGTTTGATTATCAAAGACTTTGAATAAATACAAACACTTGATTCAAAGATAAGATGGGGGGTCCTATGTTTTTTAACCTAAAGGATCACCCCGTGCAACATAATTAATACTTCGTAACTCCCTCAAGATGGGGTGTTACTCATATTATTCAGCGGGCACAGACTATCATCTCCTGCTACCCGATTACTATCTTCAAGTTATTACATAAAGCACACTAGTTGATTCTAAATCGTGCCTTATGCGTGCACTACCCGTCCCATGCCTATGGTCCAAGAGGCATTTGGACCTCAATTTGTGGGTGGTTCTATACTTGACTTAGGCTGCTCAAAAATGTTAAAACAAGGCGACAATTCAAAATAAATAGGACTGCAATTAGATCCAATTAAAGGCTCACATTAGCCTCCGCAATTAGGCAAACAAATGCACGCAAGCAGATTTTACATATTAGGCAGTTTTCAGAATTGAAGGGATTGTAGTTGTTAAACTCTATAGGCATGGTTTCTAGATGATCTGATTCAGATGCGCAAGCCATTTTTAGACCTAATGATTTCAAAATTACCAATTGGTAAATGCCAGATGCTGCTAAATGGCTTATTATAGATTATTAGTGGACACATCTATAGGCATGATTTCTAGGTGATTTATACAATAAGGAATAGTGAAACTCATTAGAAATGCCCAAAATTATTACGCTTCCTAATAATCACGTGGATGAACAATAAAATAGCGTTTGAAAAGCGAGTAGTGATGTCCTATAGTCATGATTTCTAAAGATTGGCGATTGGAACTGATTCTCATACAATTAGCTCCTATAGGCATGCTTTCTAGATGGATGATGAGATTGCAATAGCGAATTAATTAGTTAAAATCCTATGGGCATGATATCTACTAAGCAGATTAAGGAGCAGCATTAGCAATTATTTCCTATAGGCATGTTGTCTAGCAACATATAGCAGTAGACACAAGAATAGATAGAATACTCATGCATTGACAAGATACTAATTATGTGAGAGTGTGATCCCCTAATGACATGATTTATAATAGTGCCCAAAGAGATTCACATATAATAAGTCGGATAGCAAATAGATCACACAAATCCTATAAACATCATTTCTACCCTTTTTCATGCAAATATTAAGAGATACTCATTTTCCAATTTCACTATCACCCCAATTTTTATTACAGAATTATTACAGGCCCAATAATGAATAAATTAGAAAGTAGTACAAGCAATAACAGTAGGCCCAAGACATGCCCAAAAGATACCCAGCACTGACAAGCCTTCAACTAAGCTTTTTCTCCACACGGATCTCAACATAGCCCAGAAACCATAGGAGAACTCGAACCAAAACCAACAACCATGGTTTGATCATAGGATCCAGGAAACAATCACTTACACAAGTTAATTTGCACATTCAACAGGCAGAAAGAAAGACATAACTGAGTAGTAAGGAAAATGGCCAAAGAACCTCAGGCCCTAGTGTGTCAGAGTTCACAAGGGTCTCAAAATGGACCCCCAGTAGTGCTCACACTAGGGAGGTTAATAAAGAAAGCTTTAGTGGCCTTGGATTTCAGCCAGCCTAGAATTATAGGTTCAGAATAGGGTAAACAACCAATGAGAATAAAAATAGTAGTCAAATAGCAGAGTTTGAAGAAGTGCATTTGCATTTTAGGAACATGCATTGCAAGAGTGATCACATAATGAACATATCAACAGAGAGGGTAAACAAATGTAGGAGACAGGTTAATATCATAAGTTCACACTTAGCACATTGAGGTAAGGAACATTTGTAAGAAAGCAAGGGGGATTATGGCTTCCGGGATTATGAAATTAATAAGCAAGGCATTATGCCGAATAGGACAAACAATAGAACATTAACTTAACAGGTTCAAGTCTAAGGGTCAAATTATGCTAAGCTCCAGGGGTTGAGCAGTGCAACTCACACCAATAAGGCAAACAGAATCAAATGTTATAGGGAACACAAGTAAAGAAGTTATTATAAAAGGTTCCAACTAGTTGTTAGGGAGTACAGAGTTAGGTAGGGTAAGGACATACTAAGTGAATAAAATGATCGTAGGAGCAAATCATAGCTAGAATAAGGGTCTTAGCATAGATTGGGGCATATCACAGATACAAATCAATCACTATAGAAATCCAAGATAAGGCAGGAAACAAACTGATGTCATATAATCAATGTTAACACTCAAAGTACCAACACATTACATTTTAGAAATCCAACACTCAAAGCTAAACGAACTTCAAACAGTCTAAATTGCTCAAGTTAAACACAAATACATTTTAGAATTGACAATTTAGGAATCAGAAAATACTAGAGAGGTTCATATCATAAGCAGAGTTACACATAGAGATAGTCTAAAAACACATTAGGTTATGCAATTTCATAGTCATGAATATTCTAATCAGGAATATAAGAGAATGAACACTGCAAAGGCTAAAGAACTCACCAGTTACTGTTTGACCCAGGACCTTAGATGTGTCAAGTTCCCAAGGGCTACAAGGAACCCAGGGCAATGGTCAAACCCAAGGAAGGTCGAGAGAAATAGGAATTCCGGTGGCCTTGGCTTTCAGCCGGCCAAGAGCCAAAGTAGAATAAGAGAATAAGCGAACAATAGAGTGAAGATCTTTAGCTTTTTAGTGGAAATTTTTTGATTCCCCAGGGAGGGTTATATAGCAGTCAAAATCGAGCAAACATATAAGGAAACAGAATAATTTAGGCAACAAAAAAGGAAAAGAAACATGCAAATCGATTTGAAATCTATTTAAGACAGAAAATCTATAAACCCTAGTTCTTTTAGGGGAAGTGTAAATCAGCAGAATCCAAATAAAATCGAACTCACACAGTATGGTATTGAACATATACAAATGAAATAGTGCTCAAAATCAAAGATTCGAACCACTTTGGTTTGATTTCGGAAGATATTGCGTGCCATGTTTAGGCAAGCACCTAGGTAATACCACAAATGGTCACCTAGTACCAAAAGGATTCGAATATGGCAAGAGAATGGTAGTCGAATCCCATTATCACTGGGATTAGGAGAGGGGATTAAGGGGGAGGTGGCTAGGGTTCTCCAGAAGAGAGAATAGGAGAGTTGAGCGTTTAGGGGCGGCGAATTAAGGGGAAATGGGTATGGTTCTGGGTTAGGTTACTTTAAGAAGGGGGAGTGGACGATGGCCGTTGATCTTGAGAGATCAACGGCTGAGATCAAAATATTAGACAGACGGGTCGCGATCGGGTATTAGACATGGGTCGTTTGGCTTTGGGCTGGGGTAATTGGGCTAGGTATTTGAGTGTTTGGGCCATTCATTTGGTCCGAAATTGGTTTAAAAATTGGGCTGTTGTTTAAATACTCAAAATTTATCTAAAATAATTTATAAAAGTAATTAATAAATAACAAAAAATATTATTTGTACACAAAAATGATTTAAAATAATGACTTAACATTATAAAAATATAAAAAGCTATTTTGGCACAAATAATGTAATTATACATGAATATAGGCTATTATTGCAAAAATATACAATTAGCCTAAAAATGCAAATGCAATTATAGAAAAAATAATGTAAAATATTATAAAACATACATGTTGGTGTAAATAATAAGTTTGGATGATTAAGTCATCACAAAATAATTTAAAGGATAATTATTAGATATTTATATAATAAAAATGTAGAAAGAAATTGTTTTAGAGCTTTAAAAATTATGAAACATTATAGAAAATGCTTATATAGGTTTGCACACTAAATGATGATTCAAATATGCCATTTTGAAAGTATATATGCATTTTTAGAAAATATGAGAGAAATATTGGATATCAATAACTGTCCCTCTTTACCTGGGAATGATGAAAGAATTATCGGGTAAAGAAATAATGACTGATTTTGACCGAATGGGATGATTTGAAAAATGGAGCCCAAATTCTGGTTTTTGAGTTGCCTACATATCCCTGGTGTTATGGGAATCAGGCCGTGGGTAGTTCTGGATCCAACGGTGAACTGAACCGATGGAGTTGTTATATGAATAGTCGTATGCTTCGGAAAGGCTCTTTTAGATAGGACAATATCAAATGAGTTTATAAGAAATCGTGAACGGATGTATCGTAGAATGGGTATCTGAATAGTTATCAAGTAAAAGTGGGTAACTGATGGTGGTTGACTGTGTTTGAAATAATTGTAGGATATGATTATTGAACGGAAACCGGAGCGAAGATTGCTCCTGTTAAGAGAACGGTTACTTCATGGATTACCTGCAAAACTTAAACACAATGCATGCAAGTATATATGGGATTATTGCTAGAATTTAAACATGATGCAAATTCCCTTTGGACCATGAAAGTTGTCTTTGGACGATGAGGATGATGTCCTTAGACCATGATGTCCTGGGCCATGAATCGCGTGATAAAGGATTTGCAGGCCATGAAATGATGTTCTCGGGCCATGAGAATGGTTCCTATGAACCATGACGCCTTTGAATAATGATGTGCAATATTGAGAGGTCCTCAGGCCATGGCATGGTGTCTTACAGCTATACAGATGATGCCTTCAGACTATGACGCCTTTGGATAAAATGGCGATGTTTCAGCCTATGAGATGCAAAGACATGATGCTTGGTCATATGCAAAGCGAAATAAGACAGAGCTTAGTCTTGTGTAAGATTGGGGAAGATCTTAGCCCCGGGAAAGTAGAAAATAGTGCTATATTTCAAGTAGCATAACGGAGGTAGCATTTGGTATTATGCAAGGATAAGGCTATGCTTAGCCTTATGCAATTAGGGAGGTAGTGCTTAGACTCATGCAAGGAAAAGGAGACAGTGCTTAGTCTCATGCCAGGAAAGGCAGAGTTTAGCCTTATGCAATTAGGGAGGCAGTGCTTAGCCTTATGCAAGAAAAGGAGACAATACTTAATATCATGTAATGGAAGGCAATGCTTAGCCTTATGCAATTAGGGAGGCAGTGCTTAGCCTCATGTAAGGAAAAGGAGACAGTGCTTAGTCTCATGCAATTAGGAGACATTGCTTAGTCTCATGCAATTAGGAGACAGTGCTTAGTCTCATGCAAGGAAATGAGACAGTGCTTAGTCTCATGCAAATAAAGGCAATGCTTAGTCTTATGCAATTAGGGAGGCAGTGCTTAGCCTCATGCAAGGAAAAATAGACAGTTCTTAGTCACATGAAAGGAAATAAGACAGTTCTTAGTCTCATGCAAAGAAAGGAAATGCTTAGTCTTATGCAATTAGGGAAGCAGTGCTTAGCCTCATGCAAGGAAAATGAGACAGTGCTTAGTCTCATGCACTGAAAGGCAATGCTTAGCCTTATGCAATTAGGGAGGCAATGCTTAGCCTCATGCAAAAAGAGAGCGATGAGTGATAGTAGAATATTTCTTAGCTGGAGATATGTTTGCGTTTGGCAACTTTGTTGTTATGAAAATAGTGATTTTTGTGAATATTCCTATTATATTCATTGTGGCTGCATCCAAATAAAAATCGTGAGCTTTACGCGGAAGGTTGGTCCGTACTTTCACCTTCTTGCTTTTCTTTTGCTCTTGTTTCGAGATCATGTTCGAGTTGTCCTGGGTAGCATCTGGCTGTTTATAAAATAAAGTTTTTGACAAAATATGCGTGCATTTGATGAATGTAGCTAATTAAAAACATAGTAGTATGCAATATCAAGTAAGTTAGATGAACCAATGACTGTGACACTTTTAGAGACATTGCAACTTCTTTGCATTAGAATTTTGAGGGTCCTCCTCAAAATTCTGCCCCAGTTCAATAAGCGATTCTTTGACCGTTCTGCATATGACGAAGCTGACTGGACTTGCTCCGGAATTTTGAGGATCCTCCTCAAAATTCTGCCCTAGTTTCTGACCATGGTAAAAATGAAGATTTTATTGAGTTGTGACCGAACCCACAGGGCTGCCTACGTATCTCCTCTTAAACGGAAATCAGGTCAAGCGTAGTTCAGTTACATCAGAAGAAATGCGAACAATCTAAACATAGTATCTCTTGACTGCGTCTAAGTTGATGGGCTTTGGCCAAATTTCTCCGTCCATTTCTGCAAGTATGAGCACTCCTCCTGTTAGTACTCTGTGAACCATGTAGGGCCCTTGCCAATTGGGTGAAAATTTCCCTTTGGCTTCATCTTGATGCGGGAAGATCCGCTTCAGCACCAGCTGCCCCGGTGTGAACTGTCTAGGTCTGACCCTTTTGTTGAAAGATCTGGACATTCTGTTTTGGTAAAGTTGACCATGACATACCAAATTCATTCTTTTCCCGTCAATAAGAGCTAATTCTTCATGGCGATTTCGTATCCATTATGCATCACTGAGTTCAGCCTCTTGCATAATTCTTAAAGAAGGAATTTCGACTTCGGCGGGAATGAAAGCTTCAGTAACGTAGACCAGCATGTAGGGGGTTGCTCCGGTTGATGTGCGGAATGTGGTACGATACCCAAATAAGGAAAATGGTAATTTCTCGTGCCATTGCTTGTGGTTGTCTACCATCTTTCTCAATATTTTCTTGATGTTCTTGTTTGCGGCCTCCACGACTCCATTCATTTGAGGCCTGTGTGCTGTGGAATTCTTATGCTTGATCTTGAAGGTTTCACACATAGATTTCATTAAGTCACTGTTAAGGTTGGCGGTGTTGTAGGTGATGATGGATTCTAGCGCCCCGAATCGACAAACAATACGATCCCTGACAAAATCTACGGCGACTTTCTTGGTTACAGCTTTGTAAGATGCAGCCTCAACTCATTTTGTGAAGTAGTCTATGGCCACTAAAATGAACCTGTGCCCATTTGAAGCGGCGGGTTCGATCGGACCGATGACATCCATTCCCCAAGCGGCGAAAGGCCAAGGTGCACTTGTTGTATTGAGTTCACTTGGTGGCACTCGTATCATATCTGCATGTATTTGGCACTGATGACACCTTTGAACATACCTGATGCAGTCCATTTCCATAGTCATCCAAAAATATCCTTCTCTTAATATCTTCTTGGCTAAAACGAAATCGTTCATATGTGGTACGTAAGTTATGGCATGTATCTCTTCGAGCAGTTTGGAAGCTTCCTTGGCATCAACACACCATAATGATCCTAAGTTTGGAGTCCTTCTGTACAGAATTCCTCCACTTTGGAAGAAATGGTTGGATAATCTTCGGAGTGTGCATTTCTAAGTATGATTTGCATGCTGCGGGTACTCTCATTTTGTTAGGTATTCTTTGATGTCATGAAACCACAGATTCCCATCCGTTTCTTCTTCAACATGAGCGCAATAAGCGGTCCAACTATGGATCCTTACTGGAATAGGGTCGATGAAATTCTTATCCGGGTGTTGTATCATGGAAGACAAGGTGGCCAATGCATCTGCGAACTCATTCTGGATTCTCAGAACATGTTTGAACTCTATCTTTGTGAATGTCTTCATCAACTCTTGCACATAGTACATATATGGTAATATTTTGGTATTCTTTGTATCCCACTCTCCTAGAACCTGATGTACAAAAAGGTCTGAATCACCAATTACTAGCAATTCCTGAATGTTCATGTCAATGGCCTAATTGAGCCCCAAGATGCAAGCCTCATATTCTGCCATATTGTTGGTGCAAGGAAAACCGGGTAATGTTTACCTGTCTCTGATACCAAAACAGCTCCGATACCCACTCCTTTGAAATTTGCAGCCCCATCGAAGAACATTCTCCAACTGTTGTAGGTTTCAGTGATCTCTTCTCCTACAAATGATATCTATTCATTGGGAAAATACATTTTTAACGGTTCGTATTCTCCTCCTACAGGATTTTCTGTCAGATGATCTGCTAATGCCTGTCCCTTGACCACCTTCTGAGTTACGTAGACAATGTCGAATTCACTCAATAATATCTGCCATTTTGCCAGCTTCCCTGCAGGCATGGGTTTTTGGAAAATGTATTTCAGAGGATCCATCCTTGATATGAGACACGTGGTATAGGCAACGAAGTAGAGACTCAAATTTTGAGCTATCCACGTCAGGGCACAACAGGTGCGTTCCAGCAAAGAATACCGTGCCTCATAGGGTGTGAACTTTTTACTCAGATAGTATATAGCCTGCTCTTTTCTCCACATCTCATCGTGTTGTCCCAAGACATAACCGAAAGCCCCATCTAGTACGGACAAATAGAGTAGCAGAGGTCTACCAGGTTCCGGCGGGACCGGGACTAGTGGTGTGGACAAATATTCCTTGATTTTTTCAAAAGCTTTCTGGCATTCTTCAGTTCAACTTGTTGCAGTGTCTTTCTTTAACATTTTGAAAATCGGTTCATAGATCACAGTTGATTGTGCTATGAAATGGCTGATGTAATTGAAACGCCCCAAGAAACTCATCACATCTTTCTTGTTCTTCGGAGGTGGAAAATCTTGGATAGCCTTGACCTTTGACGGGTCTAGCTCAATTCCTCGGTGGCTGACGATGAACCCTAACAACTTTCTGGCAGGGACCACAAAAGCACATTTTGCGGGGTTCAGTTTTAAATTATACCTTCGAAGCCGATCAAAGAACTTCGTCAAGTCTGCTATGTGATTTGTACCTTTCTTGGATTTGATGATGACATCGTCCACATATACTTTTATCTCCATGTGTATCATGTCATGAAAAATGGTTGTCATGGCCCTCCTATAGATGGCTCCAACATTCTTTAGGCCAAACGACATCATTTTGTAGCAATACACCCCCCATGGTGTAATAAAGGTTGTCTTTTCGGCATCCTCTTTATCCATCTAGATCTGATGATATCCTGTGAAGCAATCCACAAATGATTGGAGTTCATGCTGCGCACAGTTGTCGATCAGTATCTGTATATGGGACAACGAGAAATCCTCTTTGGGACTTGCTCTGTTTAAGTCCCGATAGTCGACACACACTCTGACTTTCCCATCTTTCTTTGGAACTGGCACAATGTTAGCCAACCAGGTCGGATATTCAACCACTCTGAGAACCTTGGCTTTGATCTACTTGGTGACTTCCTCCTTTATTTTCAGACTCATATTCGGCTTGAACTTTCTGAGCTCTGCTTTACAAGCGGACACATAGGGTTGGTAGTTAGTTTGTGAGCCACTATGGACGTGCTCAAACCAGTCATATCATCATAGGACCATGCAAAAATATCCTCATACTCCTTCAAGAATCGGACGTACTCTTCCTTCTATGACGGTGATAGGTGAATGCTTACATGCGTCTCCTTGACTGTTTTGGAGTCTCCTAAATTAACTGTTTGGGTCTCATCCAAATTGGACTTAGGCTTTTTTCAAAGTTTTCCACTTCTCTGACAATTTCTTCGGATATTATATCCTCTTCCAGATCCTCTGAGTCATTATCCTTATGTTGTGTTGTCTCACTACATGTCACAGTCGTAGGTTCATCGGGATATGTAATAATAATAATGTAAAGAATAATAATAAATACTAAAAATAACAATGCATTAGATAAATCTTGAAAACGTCAAACAGGTACGGCTCGATGACTCGAGAAATTATTTCAAAACAAAATATGCTTAAAACAAAATACTGAAAATGTCTTAGATGCTTATAAAATTGCTTTCAAAATAAATGATGCTAATTGCCAGGCTACCCAAGAACTCGACGGGCCCTTGATGGTGCAGCAATCCAATTCTTGAGAATAGCTCCCTCATCCACGGTCTGACTAATGAGGCCTTCCTCCTCCTCCCCCTCAACTATCGCACTGCAATCCATGTCTTCATCCTCCAGAAATAGATTCCTATGCCAGCTAGAACTTCATCTTCTTCGGACTCTCACATTATGTCAGCTTGATGAAATGACTGTCTCAAATGTGGTACTGGTTTCTCTAGAGGGTAATAAGGACCACACCATAGTGGCGACCAATTCTGATACTCGTGCCAGGTGTATTCATACCCAAGCCCAAATTTTATGCTGTGACGCTTTAGCTGTATCGATTTGGTGATCCCCTGGAGATTCTTACCGAGAACCTTTCCAGGCTCATACCCTGTCCATGTCTATATGCCTTCTATCTTACTTCTCCAACCATTTGTCCTTTTCAATTGCGTTGACGCGCTCGATGCGATGGTATGTTTCTCCACCCAACTTCCTTCTATTCTCGATGAACGGAACAATTTGACTGGTGTATATGGGATGACTTCCGTCCCCATGGATGATCACTTCCTGATGGTTCCACTCAAACTTCATGACCTGATGTAGATTAAAAGCTATAGCCCCAACGATATGTATCCAAGGTCGTCCCAACAATAGGTTGTAGGTAGCAGATATGTCCAACACTTGAAACTCAACATCAAACCAGGTTGGGCCCACTATAGGCTGAGGTTGGTTTCCCCAATTGTGGCCCTTTGAGACCCACCAAATTCTTTCACATTCATACTTCCTACTCGTATCTCATGCATGCCTTTACCCAATCTTTTCAGAGTATTTAGTGGACATATGTTGAGACTCGAACCCCCATCTATCAGGACTCTGGCAATGAACTTGTCTTCAAACTGCACTATGATATGCAGTGCCCTGTTGTGACTTAGTCCTTCTGGAGGTAGCTCGCCTTCATGAAAAGTGATCTTGTGGCTTTCCAACACTTGCCCTACCATGTTGGCCATCTTTCCACTAGTGATGTTATTGGGTACATAAGCTTCATTCAACATCTTCATCAGGGAATTCCTATGTGCCTGGAGTTTTGCAGCAGTGATAAAATGGATATTTGATCAGGGGTTATGTTCAGATTATCAACCACAGAATACTCTCTTGCCTGCACCTTTCTCCAAAGATCATCTAGGCCAGTCTCAATGATAGGAGGTTCAGAGGCGGCTTTTTTGCTTGTTCCTCCCAAATACTCGGATGTATAAATCTTACCAGTTCTGGTCATGCCTTGCGCTGCACCCGTTTCTTCCATTTTTGCCTTTCCTTTCCTTATTGATTCCCAACATAATCCCATGTTATTGCATTAGACTTATAAGATGGCGTAGTCACTATCATCACGGTGAAGGGCGTTGTTACTTCAACCTCAAATGGAGTTGGTGCAACTACCTCAACTTCAATTGGTGCCTGAATCTGTACCATGATAGGTGTGAGAGTGACTGCAGATGTTTCAGAATTATCCTATTCTCGAATGAGTACAATTGACCCCTCTGAGTCCCATTCTTCATTGGTCTCTATCACGTTTACTCCTTCACCCTTGAGATCTAGAAGAGGATTGTTATGGGCATTGGGTGCAGCCTCCTTTGCCTGTATGACTTTGGTGTCAATTAATGTCTGAATCTTATCTTTCAAAGTACGACACTCATCAATAGTATGACCTTTCATGCCTGAGTGATAGGCGCATGTCTTGTTTGGATTAATCCACTGGGAAGCGTTTTCCATAGAAACAACGGGAATGGGAGTGATATAACCGGCAACCTTCAGTCTCTCGTACATCTGGTCTATAGGTTCAACAATTGGGGTGTATTGTCTGGGTGTTCTGTGGTTGAAATTTGGTCTAGGTTTTTGGTAGTTTTGGCAGGCTAGTGGTGAGTAGTAGTATGCTGGTTAGTGTTATAAGTATAGTAAGTGGCGGTAGGTAGTTGGTATCTGGGAGGTGAAGGCTGATACGTGTGCGGAGGTGTTTGGTATGTAAGAGGAGACTTTGGACCTTGGGCTATCATCACCGCACCTACTTCCTTCTTCTTGGCGATACCTCCTGACTGTAAGGCTTTATTTGTGATTTGGAGTGCTTCAAAATTTGTCACCATTCCGATTTTGATCCTTTCTTCTATTCTTTCTCCCAATTTGATGATGTCATAAAATTTATGGTTTTCAATAACCATCAGTCTTTTGTAGTATTGCAAATCCTGAGCTCTGACGAAGAACTTATTCATCTGTACTTCTTTCAGTTTTGGCCTTACTTTTGCAGCTTCAGACCTCCACTGAGTAGCATACTCGTGGAAAGTTTCCATTGGCCTCTTCTTGAGATTCTGAATGTAGAAAACGTCTGGTGCATTTTCTATGTTAAACCTGAACCGATCCATGAAATCTGATGCCATGCTCACCCAATTAACCCATTTCTTTGGGTTCTGACGGATGTACCAAGACAAGGCGTCTCCGGTGAGGCTCCTCATGAACAGTTTCATACAGATTCTTTCATCCCTGCCAACTTCTACAAGCTTGTCACAATATGTTCTCAAGTGCACCTTTGGATCACCAGTTCCGTCGAACATTTCGAACTTAGAAGGTTTGTAACCCTCTGGCAGTTCTACATCTGGATGAATACACAAATTTTCATAATTCAAACCCTCAATTCCTTTGCCCCCTTCGACACTTTGAACTCTGCCAGTAAGTTTCTTTAGTTCCTCTGCCATGTTTTTGATGCGCATGTCCTTCTCGGCGGATTAGGGTATGTTTAGGGTCTGTTGTGGTATGTGGGGTAAGGTTTCCACATATATTGGATTTCGTTGGTGGACTCTAGGAATTTGGGCGTAATGGTGATCATTGGTTGAGTTTTGTGGGTTAGGAGTAGGTTGTGGTGCATTCTGAGGGATGTGGTATGTGGTTGTTTGTGGGTATTGAGTTGGGTGGTGATGGTGTTGTTGAAGAGTAGGTATCGGTGAAGGGTTGTGGTTCTGAGTAGGTGTGGCGTATTGATGTAGTGCGGGAGGATTTGGCGGATTTTGTGTGTTTTGGGGAGGTATCAGGTTTTGGGCATTTGTGTTTTGTTGGTTAAGGTCGGGGACGTTTAGGGTGAGGGAAAGGTTTGCCAAGTTCCGGACCTACTCAAGTTCCCCTTGTAGCTCCAATATTTTCTGTTCCAGGCGTAGGACCAATTCGTTATGTGCTGGAGCATTCCGACCGTCTGAGGTTTCAACGTTCTCTGCATTGTCCTTTCTGATACCGCCTAAATCGTCCAATTTTTCTTTCCCTTTGCTTTTGCCTTTACGATCACTTGGTGGAGGAGGAGGTGAAGGACCTATGGATATAGTATGATATGCGTATGATGCCAGTATGCACGAACCAATCTTTGGGGAATGGGAATAAACAAAAGAAAAACAAAAAAGGTAACTAAGTCAGTAAGGGTTATTAAGAGGATATTTGCAGTATCATAAATTCATGTCCTAATTTTGGGGACCTCATTGTGCCCGAGGTAGGCCTAAGCGACATATAGGTTTGGAGAAAATTGATGCCAATAATTGCGTCATTTCATTAATGTGATAAATGAACCAAATCTCTGCTAAAACGACAATAATTGTAAAGAGTTACTAATGGCATTTGCCTTATTACAATCAAAGTCTAAAACGAGTCTAGAAAGAAAATAAAACATTATTCCTAAACTATTTGGTCCCAGAGGGACCTTCTCCATACTTGGACTTTTTAGCTCCAGTAATCAGGTTCCCCAAGTCGTGCATGTCCAACAACAGATAAGCCCTTGCTAGATGCCCTCCTTCGTTACCCTCTGTATTCTGACAGTCTGAGATCTTTTTCCTCATATTTTCCTCAAGCTCCATCAACCCCTGCTTCAAATATTCCAACCTCTCTGTTGATTTAATAGCGATTCCTCTCCACTCGTTGATTGCTTCCATGTCCATTTTATCCTATTCCAAATGCCTGTCTTTAGACTCGAAAACCCTTTTGCGCAACATCCTGTATTTGACTTGTGCTTCAGCAGCGTCGTCTATGACCCTATTCTTCAGATTAATCCCTGGCTTGACATCTCCCGCTATATCATCTGCCAACCATGATGGATAGAAGTACACATGGCCGGCGTGATATCGATCTGGCTCGATAGCATCTTTCTCCCGAATGATCTTTTGATGCCACATATGCTGTGCCTCGAACTTGAATGGAATGGTGTTCCCCTTGAAGTATGCTTTGTACTGCACCATGTTGGAAACCCGAGGTATAACCTGCTATCTCCCAGCTTGATAACCCTTATAGGAGAATAAGGATAGGTTCCTCTCAACCCGATTAGTACTAGATGAGGAGTCTCTCTTGACCTAATGATGAACTCGCTGCTAGGGAACCATTCGAACATCTAATGTACTCTTTCATCAGTCAAATTGCTGAAGAAACGTACCCAGCTCACAGCATTTCCCGGTTGGGAAAACCTGTTTGGGATAAAAGTCATTCTCTTCGGATGATGATAGGCTATGTGGTCATTCCATGGTAGTCGCTGAAGTTCTTGACAGTATTCACCTCTCTGAAAGTGTTCTAACAACCATACCTGCAGTAACAGATTGCAACCCTCAAAGTGCCCATACCCTTTTTTTGCAATGGTCTAAAGCCCGGTACATTTCCTCCAAGATCATAGGGACAATGGTGTAAGTTTACCCCACAATTAACCCCATTAAAGTCCTAGCGGCCATAGCTAGGCAAGTATGGATCCTTTCTACCTTCATCGGAAATATCAGCATTCCCAGAAAATAGACAATGAATACGAAAACCTAGCGGTGTGTCCAACCCAAAGAAGTAATGGCAAGTTCATCATGGTACATGCAGTATGACTTGTTGTGCCCACAACACTCATAAAAGAACTCGAATGGTATATAAGACTTCTTTAGATAGAGTAACTCATCATTTTTCTTGAAACCTATCATTTTCAAGAAACCTCGGGAAGTATGGTTTTCCGGTACCAACAAACCAGGGCTATCCCATGGGAGTCTAGCAAAGCCTCTTATTTCCTCTAAAAGAGGAGTCATTTCTATGTCGCCAAAACGGAAGACGACTCTCTTCTAATCTTAAAACATGGTGGCGGCCTCAATTAATGCATTGTTTGGCTGAATATCTAATAAAGAGGGTAAATTCCCGAGGACTCTTTTTGTATGGTTTTTGTCACTTGGTGAGAGGTTTTTCCACCAATCCAGCAGCAAAAGTGGGATATTTTGAACCATGCCGAACCTGGGACTTCGTGCCTCATTTATGCAAAACAAATAAAATTAGCCCTTTCCCCTTACGGATTTGACTATTTACATATTAATTATCGGCATAAAGGCATGTTTTCTCCAAATAATGCACATATCGTGATGGTATCCATTGGGATTACGGAAATCCTGACGGACTTTGGACAAGGCTTGCCTTAGCGGGTTATCACGCGGACAGCGTTCTAACCCATACTAGGTTTGGACATGATGCGTGCACAATTAATATTAGAGTGGGGTTTCTAGAAGAGTCTAGACCAGTACCCTCAAACGGACAACTTGAGAGGGAAAGGCACGGAACTCTCGACTGCACCGTTGATCGACTAGTTTTACCGCAAATAAGCCTTTCCAAATTTAAAGGATGATTTCGGAAGAGCACGGATACTCACCATGCACCGCTATGGTATTAATTGGGCACGAGTAGAGTATGATGTGGAGCATGCTTTATGCAAAGATAAATAACACGTTGTCAAATATTTGCCATGATAAAAACAGTAAATGCAGTATTAAAATGAAACGTAAAAGACATGAAAAGAGAGGAAAAGAAGAAGAAGTTAGTTCGTGCAATGTGAAAATCGTAAAACATAGGCGAGGGAGTAAAGGTGGGGAGAAACATGGTGTAGCATTTCAGAAGGCGACTTGGAGAAAATAAGAACGACTAAAAAAGGAGCACGCATGTTAGAACCAATGTGAGCAAATAAGGGAAAATAAGGGAAGGGATTTGCATATTAATACAAGTTCAAATAGAGGGAGAATAAGGGAAAGGGTGTGCATGCAGCAATAAAAAGGAAAACAGGAGAGGGATATTCATGTAGCAGCAAAATAATAAAAGAACAAGGAAACATGTTTATCAGAGAAGACTAATTCATATAAACCAAGTTTGCTATGGTAAGAGCCTAAATGTCCCCAGCAGAGTCGCCATGCTGTCGCGTCCCGTTTTCTCGCGAAATCGGGCCTTGACATGTGACAACTCTTTTTAAAGAGGTATTAAAAGAGAAGAGTCGCCATCTAATGGTTTTAAGGTGCGTTAGGGCACCTATTTGCATATGACTCAGGTTTGACTAGTTTGCATCACCAAAGATTGGGTAAGGGCTCGAAATTACCTCGAGAAGAAGGTGTTAGGCACTCTTCGAGGTCCATAACTGTGGGTGCCGGCTGAACTTGAATTATATGAATTAGCCAGATAAACAAAGACAGAGAAAATTAGAAGTTTGGGAAGTTTGATTATCAAAGACTTTAAATAAATACAAACACTTGATTCAAAGATAAGATGGGGGGTCCTAAGTTTTTTAGCTTAAAGGATCACCCCGTGCAACATAAATAATACTTCATAACTCCCTCAAGATGGGATGTTACTCGTATTATTCAGCGGGCACAAACTATCATCTCCTGCTACCCGATTACTATCTTTAAGTTATTACCTAAAGTGCACTAGTTGATTCTAAATCGTGCCTTATTCGTGCACTACCCGTCCCATGCCTATGGTCTAGGAGGCATTTGGACCTCTATTTTTGGGTGGTTCTAGACTTGACTTAGGCTGCTAAAAAATGTTAAAACTAGGTGACAATTCAAAACAAATAGGACTGCAATTAGATCCAATTAAAGGCTCATATTAGCCTCCGTAATTAGGCAAACAAATGCACGCAAACAGATTTTACATATTAGGCAGTTTTCAGAATTGAAGGGATTGCAGTTGTTAAACTCTATAGGAATGGTTTCTAGATGATCTGATTCAGATGCGTAAGCCATGTTTAGACCTAATGATTTTCAAATTACCAATTGGTAAATGCCAGATGCTGCTAAATGGCTTATTACAAATTATCAGTGGACACATCTATAGGCATGATTTCGATGTGATTTATACAATAAGGAACAGTGAAACTCATTAGAAGTGCCCAAAATTATTACGCTTTCTAATAATCGCGTGGATGAACAATAAAACAGCGTTTGAAAAGCGAGTAGTGATGTCCTATAGTCATGATTTCTAAAGATTGGCGATTGGAACTGATTCTCATACAATTAGCTCCTATAGGCATGCTTTCTAGATGGACGATGAGATTGCAATAGCGAATTAATTAGTTACAATCCTATGGGCATGATATCTACTGAGCAGATTAAGGAGCAGTCATTAGCAATTATTTCCTATAGGCATGTTGTCTAGCAACACATAGCAGTAGACACAAGAATAGATAGAATACTCATGCATTGACAACATACTAATTATGTGAGTGTGTGATCCCCTAATGACATGATTTCTAATAGTGCCCAAAGAGATTCACATATAACAAGTCGGATAGCAAATAGATCACACAAATCCTATAAACATGCTTTCTACCCCTTTTCATGCAAATATTAAGACATACCCATTTCTTAATCTCACTATCACCCCAATTGTTATTACAGGCCCAATAATGAATAAATTACAAAGTAGTACTGACAAGCCTTCAACTAAGCTCTTTCTCCACACAGATCTCAACATAGCCCAAAAACTATACGAGAACTCGAACCAAACCCAACAACCATGGTTTGATCATAGGATCCAGGAAACAATCACTTACACAAGTCAATTTGCACATTCAACAGGAAGAAAGAAGGACAGAACTGAGTAGTAAGGAAAATGGCCAAAGAACCTCAGGCCCTAGTGTGTCAGAGTTCACAAGGATCTCAAAATGGACCTCGAGCAGTGCTCACACTAGAGAGGTTAATAGAGAAAGCTTTAGTATCCTTGGCTTTCAGCCGGCCAAGAATTATAGGTTCAGAATAGGGTAAACAACCAATGAGAATAAAAATAGTAGTCAAATAGCAGAGTTTGAAGAAGTGCATTTGCATTTTAGGAACAAGCATTGCAAGAGTGATCACACAATGAACATATCAACACAGAGGGTAAACAAACTCAACAGACAGGTTAATATCATAAGTCCACACTTAGCACATTGAGGCAAGGAACATTTGTAAGAAATCAAGGGGGATTATGGCTTCCGGGATTACGAAATTAATAAGCAAGGCATTATGCCAAATAGGACAAACAAAAGAACATTAACTTAATAGGTTCAAGCCTAAGGGTCAAATTATGCTAAGCAACAGGGGTTGAGCAGTGCAACTCACACCAATAAGGCAAATAGAATCAAATGTTATAGGGAACACAAGTTAAAAAGCTATTCTAAAAAGTTCCAACTAGTTGCTAGGGAGTACAGATTTAGGCAGGGTAAGGACATACTAAGTCAATAAAATGATCATAAGAGCAAATCATAGCTAGAATGAGGGTCTTAGCATGGATTGTGGCATATCACAGATACAAATCAATCATTATAGAAATCCAGGACAAGGCAGGAAACAAATTGATGTCATATAACCAATGTAAACACTCAAAGTACCAACACATTAAGCTAAACAAACTTCAAACGGTCTAAATTGCTCAAGTTAAACACAAATACATTTTAGAACTGACAATTTAGGCATGAGCAAATGCTAGAGAGGTTCATATCATAAGCAGAGTTACACATAGAGATAGTCTAAAAATACATTAGGTTATGCAATTTCATAGGCATGAATATGCTAATCAGGAATATAAGAGAATGAACATTGCAAAGGCTAAAGAACTCACCAGTTACTGTTTGACAAGTAGACAAACAAGAAAAGAACATAATCACTTTGAACGTCAACAAAGCAGTATAACCTAGGACCTTAGATGTGTCAAGTTCCCAAGGACTTCAAGGAACCCATGGCAATGGTCACACCCAAGGAAGGTCGAGAGAAATAGGAATTCCGATGACCTTGGCTTTCAGCCGGCCAAGAGCCAAAGTAGAATAAGAGAATAAGCGAGCAACAAAGTGAAGATCTTTAGCTTTTTAGTGGAAATTTTTTGATTCCCCCCAGTCTGTCCAAAATAGAATAATTTAAGCAACAAACAAGGAGAAGAAACATGCAAATCGATTTGAAATCAATTTAAAAGAGAAAATCTATAAACCATAGTTTTTTTAGGGGAAGTGTAAATCAACAGAATCCAAATAAAATCGAACTCACAGTATGGTATTGAACGTATATAGACGAAATAGTGCTCAAAATCAAAGCTTCGAACCACTTTTGTTTGATTTCGGAAGATATTTCTTGCCATGTTTAGGCAAGCACCTAGGTAATACCATAAACGGTCAACCAGTACCAAAAGGATTCGAATATGGCAAGAGAATGGTAGTTGAATCCCATTATCACTGGGATTAGGAAAAGGGATTAAGGGGGAGGCGGTTAGGGTTCTCCAGAAGAGAGAATAGGGGAGTTGAGCGTTTAGGGGTGGCGGATTAAAGGGAAATGGGTAGGGTTCTGGGTTAGGTTACTTTAAGAAGGGGGAGTGTACGATGACCGTTGATCTTGAGAGATCAACGACTGAGATAAAAAAAGATTGGACGGGCGGGTCGCGATCGGATATTAGACATGGGTCATTTGGCTTTGGGATGGGGTAATTGGGCTAGGTATTTGAGTGTTTGGGCCATTCATTTGGTCCGAAATTGGTTTAAAAATTGGGTTGTTGTTTAAATACCCAACATTTATCTAAAATAATTTATAAAAGTAATTAATAAATAACAAAAATTATTATTTGTACACTAAAATGATTGAAAATAATGACTTAACATTATAAAAATATAAAAAGTTATTTTGGCACAAATAATGTAATTATACATGAATATAGGCTATTATTGCAAAAATTCGCAATTAGCCTAAAAATGCAAATGCAATTATAGAAAAAATGAAGTAAAATATTATAAAACATACATGTTGGTGTAAATAATAAGTTTTGATGATTAAGTCATCACAAAATAATTTAAAGTATAATTATTAGATATTTATATAATAAAAATGTACAAAGAAATTGATTTAGAGCTTTAAAAATTATGAAAAATAATACAAAATGCTTGTATAGGTTTGCACACTAAATGATGATGCAAATATGCCATTTTTAAGTATATATGCATTTTTAGAAAATATGAGGGGAAAATTAGGTATCAATAGTCATACCATTGAAGAATGTCGCACATTGAAAGACAAGATTCAGACGTTGATCGACACTAAGGTTATACAAGCAAATGAAGTTGCACCAAATGTTTGCAACAACCCTATCCCGGATCATAGAGATGAGGGAGTGAACGAGATAGAATCTGATGAGGAGTGGGATCAGGAAGGGTTTATTGGACTCATTCGAGAGGGAGACGCTCCTAAAACATCTTCGGTCACCCTCACGCCAGTTGTGGTACAAACCCAGGCGCCATTTGAAGTTGAGGTAACTACACCCTTCACTGTAATGGTAACTACTACACCATCTTACAAGTATGATAATGTCCTGTGGGATTATGTTGCAGAAGTAAGAAGAAAAGGAAAAGCCAAAATGGAAGAAATAGGTGTCGCGCAAGGTATGACCAGAACTGGCAGAATTTACACACCTGAGAATATGGGAGGAATGAGTAAGGAAACTGTACCTAAGCTGCCTGTTGTTGAGACTGGCACAGACGATCTTTGGAGGAAGATACAAGCAAGAGAGTACTCTGTTGTTGACCACCTGAACAAGACTCATGCTCAGATATCCATTATATCACTGTTGCAAAACTCAGACACACACAAGAATGCTTTGATGAAGGTGTTAAGTGAAGCTTATGTACCCGCCGACATCACTAGTGGAGAGATGACTAACATGGTTGGACATGTACTGGAGAGCCACAAAATCACTTTCCACGTAGATGAGTTACCACTAGAAGGACTGAGTCACGACAGGGTATTGCACATCACAGTGCAATTCGAGGACAAGTTTATCACTAGGGTCTTGATAGATGGAGGTTCGAGTCTGAACATATGCCCATTGACCACTCTAAAGAGATTCGGTAAAGGCATGCACGAGATACGAATGGAAAGCATGAATGTGAAAGCGTTCGATGGATCTCAGAGAGCCACTATCGGAGAAATCAACCTCGATCTATAGATGGGTCTGACTTGGTTTGATGTTGAGTTCCAAGAGCTAGATATATCTGCTACTTACAATATATTGTTGGGAAGACCATGGATACATGCAGCTGTGAAGTTCAACTCTGCACCAGGCTGTGAAGTTCGGGTGGAATCTCAGGAGGTGATCATTCTTGGAGATGGAAGCAACCCCATCTACACCAATCAAACCGTTCCAATCATATAAAATAAGTGGAAGTTGGGTGGAGAAACATATCATCGCATTGAACGGGTTAACGCGATTGAAAAGGACCGATGGTGGAGCAAGAAGATAGAAAGCATATTGCTGTGGACGGGATATGAACCAGGCAAGGGTCTTGGAAAAAAGCTTCAGGGAATCACCAAACCTGTACAACCACTGTATCATGTCACGACCATTGGAATCAGATATGAATATACATGGCAAGAATATCAGGATTGGACACCACCATGGAGCACCTCTTATTATCTTCTGGAACAACCCATACCACCCCTGCACCAGACATTCCATGAGGCTAACATGATGTGGGGATCTGAGGAAGATGAGATTTTGGCCAGTATGAGGAAGCTGTTTCTGGACGAAGAAGACATGGACTGCAGTGCAATTGTTGAGGAGGAGGAAGAGCAAGACCTTACCATTCAGACAATGGAAGAGGGAGTTGTTCTCAAGAACTTGACCACTGCACCATCCCGGGCTCACCGAGTTGCTGGGTAGCCTGAAAAATTAGCATGAATTATTTTCAAATAGTTTTTAGCATTCAAGATATTTTCAGTATTTTGTTTTGAAATAATCACTCGATCCATCAAGTCGTACTTGTTGACATTTTAAAAGTTTTATTAATGCATTACTTCTTTTCATATTTATTACTATTTTTCTGCATTCTTTTCAGCATAATTATTATATATCATAATGAACCTACGACTGTGACATGTAATGAGACAACGCAACATAAGGACAGTGATTCAGAAGATCTAGAGGATAATATAATACCTGAGGAAATCGTCAAAGAAGTAGAGAATTTTGAAAATAAACCGAAGTCTAATTTGGAAGAAACTGAGGCCGTTAACTTAAGGGATTCTGAAATAGTCAAGGAAACTCGTATAAGCATTCATCTATCACCGTCAGAGAAAGAAGACTATATCAGATTCCTAAAGGAGTATGAGGACATATTTGCATGGTTCTACGACGATATGACTGGTTTGAGCACATCCATAGTAGCTCACAAGCTACCCATTAATCCCATGTGTCCACCGGTAAAGCAGAAGCTCAGAAAGTTCAAGCCAGATATGAGTTTGAAGATAAAAGAGGAGGTCACCAAGAAAATCAAAGCCAAGGTTCTCCTAGTGGTCGAATACCCGACCTGGTTAGCCAACATTGTGCCAGTTCCAAAGAAATATGGGAATGTTAAAGTGTGTGTCGATTACCGAGATTTGAACAAAGCAAGTCCTAAGGATGATTTCCCGCTACCTAACATACACATACTGATTGACAACTGTTCCAAGTATGAACTCCAATCCTTTGTGGATTGCTTCGCAGGATACCACCAGATTTGGATGGATGAAGAGGATGCCGAAAGACCGCCTTTATTATACCGTGGGGGATATATTGTTACAAAATAATGCCATTTGGCTTGAAGAATGTTAGGGCCACCTACACGAGGGCCATGATTACTATCTTCCATGACATGATACATAAAGAAATAGAGGTATACATGGATGATGTTATCATCAAATCTAAAAAGAGTTCGGATCACATAGCAGACTTGAAGAAATTTTTCGATCGGCTTCGAAAATACAATTTGAAGTTGAATCCTGCAAAATGTGCCTTCGTAGTCCCTGCTGGAAAATTGTTAGGTTTCATCATCAATCGCCGAGGTATTGAGTTAGACCCATCAAAATTCAAAGCTCTCCGGGACTTGCCACCGACAAAAAATAAGAAAGATGTGATGAGTTTTCTAGGGCGCCTTAATTATATCAGTCGTTTTATAGCACAATCAAAGGTGATATGTGAGCCAATCTTCATAATGTTGAGGAAAGATGCTCCAACAAGCTGGACTGAAGAATGTCAGAAAGCCTTCGACAAAATCAAGGAGTATCTCTCTAAATCGCTCGTGTTGTTCCCACTAGAACCAGGAAGACCTCTGCTGCTTTATCTGTCTTTGTTGAATGGGGCCTTTGGTTGCGTTCTAGGACAACATGATAAAACTGGAAGGAAGGAGCAGGCGATATATTATCTGAGCAAGAAGTTAACGCCTTACGAAGCTCGGTACTCTTTATTGAAATGCACCTGCTGTGCTTTGACATGGATAGCCTAGAAGCTGAGACATTATTTATGTGCGTACACTACATATCTCATATCAAGGATTGATCCGCCAAAATACATCTTTCAGAAACCCATGCCTACTGGCAAGTTAGCAAAGTGGCAGATATTGCTGAGTGAGTTCGACATCGTCTATGTAACTCAAAAGGCAGTCAAAGGGCAAGCATTAGCGGATCACTTGGCAGAAAATCCCGTAGATGGAGAATATGAACCATTGAAAACGTACTTTCCCGACGATGAGGTATCGTTTATAGGGGAAGATATTACCGAGGCATACGATGGTTGGAGGATGTTCTTCGACGGAGCAGCAAACTTCAAAGGAGTGGGTATCAGAGTTATCTTAGTATTAGAAACTGGTCAACACTATCCGGTATCCGCAAAACTCAGGTTTCCAGCGGAATATGACGCTTGTATCCAGGGACTGAGGGTGGCCATTGATATGAACGTTTAGGAGTTGCTGGTAATCGGAGATTCAGACATATTGGTTCACCAGGTTCTAGGAAAATGGGCTACGAAAAACACCAAAATATTGCCATACTTGCACTGTGTACAAGAGTTGATCAAGAGGTTCACAAAGATAGAGTTCAAACATGTTCCAAGGATTCAGAATGAGTTTGCAGATGCATTATCCACTTTGTCGTCCATGATACAACACCCAGACAAGAATTTCATCGATCTTATCCTAATAGGAATTCATAAGCAGTGAGCTTATTGTGCTCATGTTGAATAAGAAAATGACGGAAATCCGTGGTTCCATGATATCAAGGAATACTTGGAAAAAGGGAGAATATCCAGAGCACGCTACGCACACTCAGAAGCGCACGCTTCGAATATTGGCCAACCATTTCTTTCAAAGCGGAGGAATTCTGTATAGAAGGACTCCTGACTTGGGATTGTTGCGATGAGTCGATGCCAAGGAGGCGTCTAGAATTCTCAGAAAAATATATACCGAAAATTGCGGACCCCACATGAATGGTTTCGTTCTGGCCAAGAAGATATTAAGAGCAAGATATTTCTGGATGACTATGGAAATAAACTGCATCAAATATGTTCAAAAGTGTCACTACTGCCAGATACATGATGATATGATACGAGTGCCGCCCAACGAACTCAATGCAACGAGTTCGCCCTGGACCTTCTCTGCTTGGGGTATGGAGGTCATCAGACCAATTGAACCCTCTACTTAAAACGAATATAGGTTCATTTTGGTGGCTATAGACTACTTCACAAAATGGGTTAAAGCTGCATCCTATAAGGTTGTAACTAAGAAGGTCGTAGCACATTTTGTTCGGGACAACATCATTTGTCGATTTGGAGTACCTGAGTCAATCATTACTGATAATGTTGCCAATCTCAACAGTGACTTGATGAAAGCCATGTGTGAAACATTCAAGATCAAGCATCGAACTCTACATCATACAAGCCGCAAATGAATAGAGCCGTAGAAGCCGCCAACAAGAACATCAAGAAGATATTGACAAGAATGGTAGACAATTACAAATAATGGCAGGAGAAGCTACCATTTGCTTTGCTCGGGTATCGAACCACAGTCCATACATCCACTGGGGCAACTCCCTATCTATTGGTTTATGGTACTAAATTCGTTATTCCCACCGAAGTAGAAATCCCTTCCTTAAGAATCATACAAGAAGTCGAGCTCAGCGACGCGGAATGGGTACGGAGCCGGTATGAACAACAAGCTCTCATTGATGGAAAAAGAATGAACGCAGTATGTCACGGTCAACTCTACCAGAATAGAATGGCAATATATTTCAACAAAAAGGTTAGGTCAAGGCAATTCACACCGGGGCAATTGGTACTAAAACAAATCTTCCCATATCAGGATGAAGCAAAGGGGAAATTCTCACCTAACTGGCAAGGCCCTTACATGGTTCACCGAGTATTAACAGGAGGAGCACTTATACTTGCAGAAATGGATGGAGAGATTTGGCCAAAACCTATCAATTCGGACAAAGTCAAGAGATACTATGTTTAAGTTTATGTTTGCACTTTCTATTTTATGTAATTGAACTACGCTTGACCCGATTCCCGTTTAAGAAGGGTACGTAGGCATCCCTGTGGGTTCGGTCACATCATAATAAAATATTCATTCCCCCTATGGTCAGAAACTGGGGCAATAACTCGAGTTTGCCCGATCTCATCATATTCGGAACCGGCAAGGAATGTATTGCCAGAAGTACGCATTTAAACGGGGGCAACATTTTGAGGAGGATCCCCAAAATTCCGAGTTAAGGAGGTTGCAATGTCTCAAAAGCATGTCACAGTCATCAATTCAACAAATTATTTGCTCTCATGCATTATCACATATTTCAGACAACTACATTTTTATAAACAATTTATCAAACGCATGTTTTTCGAAAATTTTGTTTCTATAGCAGCCAGACGTTACTCGGGGTGACTCAAGAAGGGCCTCCAGACAAAAGCAAAGGCGAAGCAAGGAATCAAGAGCACAAACCAACCTTTCCCCCCACAAAACTCACGATTTTTCTTTGGATGAAGGCACAATGAACATAACAGGAACGTCCGCAAATACATACACACAACAATATCACTATCTTCACACAAATAAAGGGTTCAAAACGCAAACACATCAAGCTAAGAAATTATTTATTCTCTCGCATTTAGTCATTGCTTTTCTTGAATAGGGATAAACATTTCCCTCATCATTGCATAAGGCTAAGCACTGTCTTTCTTTGCATGAGATTAAGCACTGTCTCCATTCTTTGCATGAGACTAAGCACTATCTCCACGTTGCATAAGGCTAAGCATTGCCTTTATTTGCATGAGACTAAGCACTGTCTCCACTCTTTGCATGAGACTAAGCAATATATCTACATTGCATAAGGCTAAGCACTGGCTAGGAATTGCCATTCCTTGCATGAGACTAAACATTGTCTCTGCTCCTTGAATCGGGCTAAGCACTGCCCTCATCTCATACAAGACTAAACCATGTCTCGTCTCGTTCTCGCATATGACTAAGCATTACATGTTTCCTCTATCAAACGATCGATGTCACCGTATCTTTGCATCTCATGGGCTTAAACATTACCATATTGTACGAAGGCGTCATAGTCTGAGGGCATCATCCTCATAGCCCGAAGACATCATGCCATGGCCGGAGGATCTCTCAAAATTGCATATCATTATTCATAGGCGTCATAGTCCAGAGGCACCATCTTCATCGCCTGAGGACACCATTCTATGGCCTGCGAATCCTTTATCATACGCTTCATAGACCAGGACGTCATGGTCTAAGGACATCATCCTTATCGTACGAAGACAACCCTCATGGTCCAAAGAAAACTTGCATCATGTTTAAATTTTCGCAATAACCTATGTATATTCGCATGCACCGTGTCTTAAGTTTTGCAGGTAACTCGAGAGGTAACCGTTCTACAAATAAGAGCAATTCTCGCTCCGATTTCTGTTCACAACATTCACATCCTTCTATCACCTCAAATGTAACCGATGATCATTAATTGATTACCCTTTATTCTATAACCGTTCAAATATTTGCCTTATACATCCGCAACGTTCAAATTTGCATTCACGGCTCCGCCTAAATTATCTGTTACCTACGACACTACCCTACCCAAAAGATCATTTTTTCAAAGCATATGACCACTCTTATAACAACTTCATCGGTTTCGTTCGCCGTTGGATCCAGAACTACACACGGCATGATTCTCGTAACACCAGGGATATGTAGGAAAC
Organism: Nicotiana otophora; assembly: GCA_000715115.1. Taxonomy (NCBI): domain Eukaryota; kingdom Viridiplantae; phylum Streptophyta; class Magnoliopsida; order Solanales; family Solanaceae; genus Nicotiana; species Nicotiana otophora. The sequence goes on along the minus strand of AWOL01S0072598.1, from coordinate 16,817 downwards.
TCAAGAACCAGGGTTCGACGCCCATTTTTTCAAAAATACATCATTCCTCACTCACTTCGGACGAAATTGGTCATCATTTTCTTTATCCGACAACTCTTTCATCATTCCCGAGTAAAGATGGGCAGCTGTTGATACCCAATTTTACACTCATATTTTTTTCAAATAGTATATATACTTTCAAAATATCATTTTGCATCATTACTTAATTTAAAAGAGTTATACAAGTATTTTCTATAGTTTTTAAATTCGTTTTTAAAAAAAAAATTAAAATTAATTTTCTTGCATTTAAATTACTTGAATATTTATTAATTACCTCTTCAATTATTTTGTGATGACTTAATTATCCAAAGTTATTATTTACATCAACATATATATTTCATAATATTATACTTTATTTATAAGTATATTTGTATTTTTAAGCTATTTACACAATTTTGCAATAATAGCTTATATGTTGTACATAATTATATTTTTATTACATTATTTGTACCCAAATAGAATTTTATATTTTTACAATGCTAAATTATTATTTTCAAGCATTTTACTACACAAATAATATTTTTATTGTTTGTTAATTACTTTTTATATTTTTTCGTGTATTTAATTTGTAGCCCAAATTTGGGGTTAATTTCGGACCAAACAGACCCAAATCACTGGCCCAGATATCCCCAATCCTTAGCCCAACCTCCTTTGGCCCAAACCAAACGACCCCTCTCCCAAACCCGGTCGGGACCCGTTACAACGACCTGCTCTGTTTTTTTCTAATCCTAGCTGTTAATCTCTCAAGATCAACGGCCCACAATCAACCTTCTGCTTTCAACTAACCAAACCCACCCGAAACCCTACCATTTGTCTAAGATCGCCGCCCCTAAATCCTCTCTTCTCCTCCCCTCTCAAACCCTAACAGACGCCTCCTTTATTCTGTCCAACTCCGACCTCAACATGGAATCACTCCATGATTCCCTTTCCATTTATGGTTTGTCTCATTGTTTCTTACACGATTTTGGTACCACATAGTACTCGCCTATTTTTGGCAAATGCCAAGCTCCAAATCGAGGAAATCAAGCTCCATTTTGTTTAAATCCAGACGATATTTCGTCTGTATACACTCATTACCAGGATGTATGGGTCTGATTCAGTGAGATCTATAACTATTTGTGTTCTCCTTCTTGAACTAGGGTTTACTCGATTTTTCTCCTAAATTTATTCTGAATTGATTTTGCATGCTTTTCTTTCCTTATTTTTGTGTTTTATTAATCATGTTTCCTTGTTTCTTCGTTCAATTTTACTACTATATAAACCCCTCCCCTAACCCTTTTTAACGGACCTGAATCACTGTTATCCTCTCATACTCTCACTCACTCGATATTATTCTGAATTTATTGCTCTTGGCCAGCTGAAATCCAAGGCCATCGGAACCCTCTCTAACGACCTCCCTAGTATGAGCACTGCTCAGGGCTCATTTGAGGCTCCTGTGAACTCTGACGCACTAGGATTTGGGTCTTTTGGTTGTTTTCTTTACTGATGATATTCGAGCTATTTCTGACACTTAGGCTTTTTTTCTATTTTTATTTGTTGAATCTACAAACTGGTGAGTGTCTTGACTTTGCAATTCTATCCTCTTTTGCTTTTTTCCAGTGCTTCACATATCTATGTTGTTCGAACCAATATGACTACAATATTGTGTTGTAATCATTGGCAATTTTACTTGCATTGTAGCTATTCTACAATTCTGAATCTCCTAGTGTCATAACCTGCCTAATTCTTTAAACTCCTATGTGTTCAGCTTGAATGACTTTGTATCTTTAAGTTTGCTTTGTTGTTCTGTTGTTTATTGTGAGTTTGTCTCATGCCTTGTTTTGGATTCTCGCACTGAAATTCCTAGGGAATCGTATCTTACCCAGAATTTGCCTTAATGAACTTACAGTGATAATTCCTTTATGTGAACTCTATTTTTTACCTGCTTACATGAACCATATTTGTTGTCGCAATGTTATAACCAAACATGTTGCTTTGTTATGGTGCTTGGTCAATCCTACATTCTTTGGTATTGCTTATGCTTCTAGATGAATCCCAATACATTTAAGTTCCATGATCATGCGTAGTCGACAGGCTTAAGTTCTGAGTCTGCCTATTCTATTTAACTTTTAGATAATATGTCTTCCTGCCATGACACCTTTGGACTTTGAGATCTTTGTGTTATACTCAGCATGATTAGGCTTCTCATCGATTGCTTGCTTGCCTATTTGTTGTGTGTAATTGTCATTTCCTGACTATGACTCTGTCTGACCATTCATGACTTAGACTCCTAGGTTTTAAAATCCTTTTAGGCCAATGCTCTATTCTGAACTCATTCTGGAAAAATTAGCATGTTCACCTCGTATGTGCCTAGTATGTTCACCATGTTAATCTAAAATGTCATGTCTCCTTAACTCTCCAAGTGTTATGTCTATCTTTAGCATGTTGTCACCTGCTTAATGATGTAACCTATGTTGCATTTATCACGTTTCAAGTCGAGTATATTGAGAATTTTTACAACGAAAGTACAATAACTTTAACGTGAAAGAAAATAGAGAAGTCGCTAAAAGAGTAGTCCAAAATTCAGAAAATAGACGAGTCGCTAAACAAACAAACACACACAAAACCAAAGCAAGTTTATAGTCCAAAATCCATCAAACTTTAATTTATTTAAAGTAGAAAATAGAGAAGTCGCTGAAAGAGTTATTCTTTCTTTTGGTACGCACATAAGAAAAGGGTTATACTTTCCGGGAAGTGGAATATGCCACAAATCCAACTACGAATATAACGAATAATCTCCATTCTCCACTAGACGCGACGCGAGGGTATTAAAGTAAATATAATAACTCTTTGAGATTCCGTGAAGAAGTAATCCATTGTTGAGTTGGCAAACACGAAAAGAAGAAAAGGGTTTTTTAGAAGCAAGCCTGTCTTGACTCGGATTCAAATTCGAAGAAACCACTCAAAACGTGCCACGTAATCCACAACAGCATTTTAAACCCAAATTAAATTACAGTTCAAAGTTGGTTATAAGCGGCCACGCGACCTTCATCATATATATTCTCTCTCTTTCCATTCCTTCCGCAATTTCATTCAGGTAAATTTCCTTCCTTTTCTGAATCATATGATATATGATATGATTAATTTTTACTTCCTTTTTTCATTGCATGTTAAGTTAGTACTGTTAGGGCTTCGTCGAGTTGGACTTTTCATTGTTATTTGAACTGTTTTATCAGTTTTTTTGTATTTTGCTGTATTCCGGCCATTAATTTCTTGTGTTTGTACTGAACTAGTGATTTATTTGTTGAAATTGGGAATTTTGGTGGAATTGATTTGATCATCTATTACGATATTTATGTTTTTTTCTTTTGTTACCTTAAGCTAAAATTTGAACTTTGGTGCATTATGCAACGCTATTTCTATTTAGAAATCCTGATTCAGATTGGGAATCAGGAGCTCTAGGGTGAGATTTTTATATGTTTAAGGGTTTCTATTGCGTGGTAAAGTGTGTACCGTGATCAGATCAGTTAATCAATTGATACCGTTTAAACTTTTTGGTTGTTCATATTGAGCTATCAGCATAGGTACTGATTAACTGTTAAGATAGTTTTGCTTATGGGTTCAGTGGCAAAATCGGGAATTTTGCAAAGGGTATTCAAGGATAGATCAAGATTTAATATATATGAATAGCTTTGAACTTGTATCCACAATCTAATTTTCTAGCCAAGTGTGATCATTGGAGTTCCGCCCCTGAGTGTTGGAATATCAACTCCCAGTTGAGGGATTCGTTTTGTGTACATAAGATTGTAAGAGATTTTAATGTGTTCTTTTGCACTTGATACAGATTTTAGATGTTCTGCTTTTAAAAAAAGTGGAATTGCATTTAACTGAATCTGAATAATTGCTAGCTCTATTATTTTATCCAGATGCAAGGGAAACTTTAGTTTTTTATCTTTTCCCCTTTTTACTTATGAAGATTGAAGATTTGTCTCTTGTCCTGCCTGCTCTGAACAAGTGAAAGAAAGTTCTCTGTCTACTACTTATTGACTCTACTTTCCTTTGATTCCCTTCCTATCTTGTTCTTCTTTGTTTTAACGTTCAGTGAAGTTTTTTTAAAAGTTAGGTTTCTAGTCAATGTTATTCTGGTTCTGTAGAGACGCTGACAATTTTCTTTGATCTTCCAGGGTCTTAGGCGCAACAAACACCTCCTAGTTTGCATGTTCTTCATGAATTCGAGAAGCACTGCTGCAGCCACTCTTTCCTGTAAAGCGGGAAACGAGAGCAGCTCCCTTTTCTGGATTCTAGTCTGCCTCTTCCCCAGATATTTTGGAGCACTTGTTGCATTTGAGAACTTCCTTCTTTTCAAGGCTATCGTGAGGTGTCCTTCATCCATTTTCATTTTTGGACCTTCAAGGATAGTTCTCTTGTAGCCGTGCAGAAGTCGGGGTTGATCTGCTATACTCCCTCCCTCCTTGTGTAACTTTTCGTAAAAATGGTTTCCGCTCAAATTTCGCAACCAACTGGGAAGCCTATCCACAACCACGTGCTGCTCCCATTGCAACACCCCAATGTCATATCACTGGATGATGTTGATTTGGATTTCGCCGACATATTTGGTCCAGCTCCAGCTCAAGTTTTGAGCTCTGAGACTGTTGCAGTGTCAGAAACAAATGGATTCATATATGAAGAACCAGCTGTAATTTATAGCCGCTCCCATTCCTTTGTCGGTCCAACAAACTATGTCAGTCAATTGTTGAAGCTTAGCAAACTCACACTCTGTGAGAATGAGCACTTGCTGGAGCTTGTGGAGGGAGATAGTGGAGAGACCAAAGATCATCTTGAGGAAGCTACTCTTGAGACCGCTGTTACTGGTAAATCTGAAGTTCATGCTGATGTTAGTATCCCAAGGTCTGTGGGACTTGATGATTTTGAAGTCTTAAAAGTTGTTGGGCAAGGTGCATTTGCAAAAGTATATCAGGTGAGGAAGATAGGGACTTCTGAAATTCTTGCAATGAAGGTTATGCGGAAGGATAAGATTTTGGAGAAAGATCATGCTGAATACATGAAAACAGAGAGGGATGTATTGACAAAAATAGATCATCCATTTGTTGTGCGGCTCAGATACTCTTTCCAGGTGATTATGTTGCTACAAGTTTATGTATATTGATCTTTATAATAGAAGCTGTTTGGAGTTGCAGACATTTTATGCAACTCCAGCCCGCTATGATGAGGAAGTTAAAACCTCAAAGTTGGCTCTTGACTGTGAACTCCATCCTTTGTTTCCTTAATATATATCTGATTAGGTTACACTATATAACACTTCTAAGTATTATTTATTTATCTTTATGCATTTTCTCTTAACGCAGACCAAACACAGACTATACCTTGTGCTTGACTTTGTTAACGGGGGACACCTTTTCTTTCAACTCCATAGGCAAGGGCTATTCAGGTATAATACCCTTTCAGAATAATCTAGGAATTCTCTGGTTCAGGCAACTAGCTAACTTGCTTCTTTTCAGGGAGGATTTGGCGCGCATCTACACTGCTGAGATTGTTTCAGCTGTTTCTCACCTCCATTCTAATGGCATAATGCACCGGGATCTTAAACCAGAAAATATCCTTTTGGATGCTGATGGTCATGTAAGATATCCCTTTTTTCATCTCCCTTATTTAACACTGCACCCTGCTTTTTGATGGTTTCTGATTACTTTCTTTAGTTTCCAGCGAAAGACCATCAACTAGGTTTTAGTTCTAGTAGTGGATAAACGAAAGAAACTTTGAGGTCTTTGTTTCACAAGGATTTTGAAAAACTTCTTGGCGGTCCTCCATTGACCTTATGTAATACTTTTGGGGCAGGTGTTACTGACTGATTTTGGCCTTGCTAAGCAATTTGATGAGAACACGAGATCCAACTCTTTGTGTGGAACAATTGAATATATGGCACCTGAAATTGTTCTTGGTAAAGGTCATGACAAGGCTGCAGACTGGTGGAGCGTGGGAGTTCTATTGTACGAGATGCTAACGGGAAAGGTTTGTTATTTTGTTTAATATTGCAATAGTAGTTTTAAATATAAGGATTAAGTAATCGGCATGTTAAAAGATATGGAAATTATTGGTCTAATCTTATAGACTCATCATCTGAAGTTTAGAGTTGACCAGATATAACTGTAAAATCTGCTGGATACCAGATCATCATGCCACTTTTTACTCTTTTTGCACCTCGTCCTTGCAAATATTTTATACCTCGGTCGTCTATTTTATTGTACACTAATGCATTTGTCTGGCTTTAATTAAATTTTCTTCTACAACTTAATTAAGAATCTATATTACTAGCTTAATATGACATTCTTTTTATGCTTAACTTTGTATAAGTTGTATTTCATTAATCTAATCTTTTCCTCATGTGACTTTTTTCAGCCTCCATTTGTTGGTGGGAACCGACAGAAAGTTCAACAGAAGATTATCAAGGATAAGATTAAGCTGGCAGCATTTTTGTCTAGCGATGCACATTCATTGTTGAAAGGGGTAAGCTACATTTTCATTCTATGATATGAAAGTGTACCTTCTTACTGATAATCATTAATGGTAGACACTTCTTTTTTATAAGATAATAGACACTATATGTCTTGATTGTCCCTTTAAATACTTCAGATTTCATGTCACATAAGAATTATGTTATTATATGTTTGTTTATGCTAAAAGGATGAAGCTGTTAATTATATTAAGATGTTGCGTCATGTTTGTTTTCCCAGAAAAATGAAGAGGTATTATAAGAGGAAAAAATGTTATATGTTGATATTTTCTTTCAAATTGATGTAAGTTGCAAACAAAAGTATGCTCTGAAGTATATCTTTATGTGCAAGTTAATTAATTAGGGGCAGTATAGGAAGTGAAAATATTCTAGAGGGGTTCATTTTGATCAAAATAGTGCTACTTTCAAGATATTTCTAGCATAAGAAAAGTAACTTCGAAATAAGAGTTTAAAAGTGTGCTTTCATGATTTACTTGGGATAATTTGGAAGCTCCTACTGCTTAGATAGTGTTCTGAATCAATTAATGTATAATACCATTCATCATGCTATATTCTATTTATCATATAGTCACTGGCATTCAGAACTTGGAAAGTGGAAACTAGACGATTCTTATGTGTTTGTATTTCTACAGCTGCTACACAAGGAGGCAAGCAAGCGCCTTGGGAGTGGATTAAGAGGTTGTGATGAGATAAAGAGTCACAAATGGTTCAGGTCTATCAATTGGAAGAAGTTAGATGCTCGGGAAATTCAACCAAGTTTCTGTCCCCAAGTATCAGGGAAGCTGTGTGTTGCCAATTTTGAGGAGCAATGGACCAGCATGCCTTTGCTAGATTCCCCTGCTGCTAGTCCAAAATCTGGTGAGAACCCATTCAAGGGTTTCAGTTATGTGAGGCCTGCAGTTGAAGAATAAAATCATCACGCTAGCTGTCTCTGTTAGCCCTATAACGCGTTGGATGTTTCTTTAATTCCCCTGCTATTTATTTCTTGACTATGTTGTACGGGGGTCTAGGCTATAAGGAATGCGCTCACATTGCAGTGGATATTTAATTATGTTGGAAATATTTGCTTGTACAAGAACCCTACCAGCATTTACAACTCTATGTTTGTCATCTTTCTGCAACACCAGGAAGTATTGCGTAAGAAGTGTCTATATTACTTGGCTGGTATGTATATAAATGAATGACATCAATAATAAAGTGTGTTCTGCATTGAATTGTTTAAGTCATAGCCTATTGTTTCATCGTCCCTACTGAAAGCCACATCCTTGCCCTCATCCTGTCGTTCCTTTCTCCACTGGCTTGCTTTGTCGAAGACATCAAATCCTCCGTCTTCTCCTGAGATATAACCTTTCAAAGAGGACAACATCAAGTGATCTTCCACGCCTCCACACTATAACCTTGGATTTGAGTATGTGTTGAAAACCACGATACGTAGTTTCTGTATGGATCTCTGCCCATACGGAAGAAGAAATCCCAGCAGTACTAGGTTCTCATTTATTTCAGATTTCTTAAATTCTGAAGAGCAAACTACAGATTGAGGATAAGTAAAACTACAGCATATATGTTTCTCTTGGTAACTGTATTGGTATTGCCATTTACTTCCTCGCGTTTGGGGCAACAAAACTATGGTGTAGCCCCATACGAGTTTCCTTTCCAAGCTACACATTGTACTTCCTTTAAATATCCCAGTACTATGCTTAATATGCATAGACACATGTANCGCTCACATTGCAGTGGATATTTAATTATGTTGGAAATATTTGCTTGTACAAGAACCCTACCAGGATTTAGAACTCTATGTTTGTCATCTACCTTTCTGCAACACCAGGAAGTATTGCGTAAGAAGTGTCTATATTTTGATTTACTTTGGTTGTATGTATATAAATGAATGACATCAACAATAAAGTGTGTTCTGCATTGAATTGTTGAAGTCATAGCCTATTATTTCATCGTCCCCTACTGAAAGTCACATCCTTGCCCTCATCCTGTGTTCCTTTGTCCACTGGCTTGCTTTGTCGAAAACATCAAATCCTCCATCTTCTCATGAGATATAACCTTTCAAAGAGGACAACATCAAGTGATCTTCCACGCCTCCACGCTATAACCTTGGATTTGAGTATGTGTTGAAAACCACGATACGTAGTTTCTGTATGGATCTCTGCCCATACGGAAGAAGAAATCCCAGCAGTACTAGGTTCTCATTTATTTCAGATTTCTTAAATTCTGAAGAGCAAACTACAGATTGAGGATAAGTAAAACTACAGCATATATGTTTCTCTTGGTAACTGTATTGGTATTGCCATTTACTTCCTCGCGTTTGGGGCAACAAAACTATGGTGTAGCCCCATACGAGTTTCCTTTCCAAGCTACACATTGTACTTCCTTTAAATATCCCAGTACTATGCTTAATATGCATAGACACATGTAAAAATGTTGTTGGAGCAGTAAAACGCAAAATTAAAGTGACAAAACCAGAATTCTTATAATAGCATTTTCGTGTTCATATTTTTCCTACTGCAGCGAAGCAACAGTAAATCAACCCGGGGACCTTGTAGACTCGGCGATATTCGC
>AWOL01S0072574.1:1409-12706 GCA_000715115.1 Nicotiana otophora | reverse complement strand
ACTTGGTCTCACAAACCCCTTTGCTAACAACTCCTCAAGCTGCTCCTTCAACTCCTTCAATTCATTTGGAGCCATACGGTACAGTGGGATAGATATAGGTTGGGTGCTTGGAGCCAAATCAATACGAAAATCAATATCACAATCTGGCAGCATGCTTGGAAGGTCAGAAGGTAACACATCGGCGAACTCCCGGACTACTGGCACTGAATCAATTATCGTAGACTCTGCGGTGGTATCCCGAACAGAAGCTAGATAAGCCAAACAACCCTTCTCGACCATATGTTGAGCCTTCTGAAAAGAGATGACCCGACTAGCTGTACTAACCGGGGAACCCTTCCACTCCAATCTCGGTAATTCTAGCATCGCTAAGGTAATAGTCTTGGCATGACAATCAAGGATGGCATGATATGGAGATAACCAGTCCATGCCCAAGATGACCTCAAAGTCGATCATATCAAGTAGCAGAAGGTCCGCCCTAGTGTCATAACCACAGAATGTGACCACACAGGACCGGTAGATCCTATCCACAACCACAGAATCGCCAACATGAGTGGACACAAAAATAGGAGTACCAAAGGACTCACAAGGAATATCCAGAAAATAGGCAAACAGAGATGACTTATATGAATAGGTAGACCCTATATCAAATAATACCGAAGCATCCCTACCGCATACCAAAATAATACCTGTGATAACGGCATCTGAGGCCAATGCATCTGGTCTGGCCGAAAAAGCATAAAATCTAGCTGGTGCGTCGGCGGGCTGGCCTCCGCCTGACTGAACAGTAGCTGACTAGCCTCCCCATACCTGGCCTCCACCTCTAGGGCAGCCCTGCCAGCCTGCCCTCCGCCTCTGGGCAGCCGGATAACCGGTGCTGTAATCATGGGCTGCTGACCCTGCTGCACTGCCTTGCCCCGAAGCCTGGGGCAGAATCTCCATATATGACCCAGATCTCTGCACTCGAAACAACTCATCGGTGCAGTGATTTGCTGCCCTGATGTCTGATCCTGATGGCCTGTAGACCCACTGGAAGAAGCCTGAACAGCCGGTGGGCGGTATGAACTCTCCGGCATAGCACTAATATAGGAGCTGGAAGAACCCTGGTGACCTGAGTACCCACTGGAAGAACCCTGGAGGGCTGGTGGGCGGTAAGAACTCTCTGGTGTGGCGTAGAAATAAGGGCACGCTAGAGCACTTCGAGGAGGTGGTGGTGATGAATATGGGGGGCCTGCAAGTGACCCCTCCCAAACTGACCTCTGCCCCTAGTCGGGGCACCTCTAAACTGTCCATAGAAACGGGCTCTCTTGTCCTACTGCATCTGCTCTCTCCCTCTCTAACGGTAGCCCTCAATCCTCCAAGCAATCTCCACTGCCAGCTGATAAGAAGTCCTCATCTAAACCTCTCGGGCCACATTGGCCCTAATACCGAAGTGCAGCCCCGCAACAAACCTCCGTACTCTCTTTGCATCCGTAGGAAGTATCATAAGTGCATGGCAAGACAACTCAGAAAACCTCGCCTCATAGTCGGTCACTAATATCTAACCCTGCTCAAGCTGCTCAAACTGATACCGTAACTCTTCGCTCTCCGAGGGTGGAATATACCTATCCAGGAAAGGTTGTGTGAACTGGATCCAAGTCATGGGAGGAGAACCCACTGGTCTGCGAAGAAGATAAGACTGCCACCATCTACAGGCCCTGCCTTCCAGCTGGAAAGTAGTGAAGTCAACCCCATAAGACTCCAGTATCCTCATGTCGTGCAGTCTGTCCCTGCACCTATCAATAAAATTTTGGGCATCCTCATAGCGCTCGCCTACGAAGACATGAGGGTGTAGCCTAGTCCATCTGTCCAATAACTTCTGCGGATCGCCATCCGCAGCCGATCTAGGCTCAGGTGCCACTACTACAACTAGCTGGGGCCCGTCTGTGGGTAATGTACCAGGAGTCTGATACACTGCAGCTGCATGCCCAGGAGCCGGAGCAGTAGGGGTCTGTGCTCCCCCTCCCTCCTGAGATGTGGTTGGGTCTACTGGAAATAAACCAGCCTGGGTCATATAATCCATGAACCGCAGCATACGGCCCATGATCTCCTGAAAGCCTGGTGCTGTCATGAAATCTACCAGGGCTAGCTCTGTTGCGGGCACCTCGCCCTACTCCTCCACAATGGGATCCTCTACTGGATCCGCTGGTGGTGCTACTGGGGTAGCTCTGGGATGCCTTTGTCCCCTACCTCGGGCCGGTACCCTCCCCCAGCCCTTCCCGGGTCTGGAACATCCGCCGTACGCGTCCTCACCATCTGTGAGAGAATAGAAGAATGAAATTTAGTATACTATCAATTGCACGATAGGAGATGANGAATAAAAAGTAGTTTCCTAACACCCTATAGCCTCTCAAATATAAGTACGTACGACTCCGCACCGATCCGCGAGACTCTACTAGGCCTGCCCATAACTTGTGAGACCTACGTGAACCTAGTGCTCTGATACCATGTTGTCACGACCCATCTCCATGTCAGGTCATGATGGCGTCCAGCACCGTTGTTGGACAAGCCAACAGCGAACAACTTAGTGGTTTCACATTTTTGTTTATTAAGCAATTCCAACATTTAGCTTTACTTACATTTAAAACATTTGATAAATAACGGATTTTTAAGGCAAACAAATGGAAACATCTAAAAGTAGTTATAACTATTGAATTACAACCCGAAATCAAAGTCCACTAATACGTGCCAAGATCTAGTGTCACAAGTGTGTGGGCAACTAGTAGAATATACAAAAGATGACTATCCTACAGTCTGAAACAGAATAGACAGATAAAAACAAAAGAGAAACTTCAGTATGCTGTTGAACGGCTCAGAAGGGGGCATCTCACCGTGAAGTCTCGGTCCAAGATCAGGTATGCGCGTCGGGCGGGTAACTAGATGCACCAGCCTCATATCCTATATAATTAAGTACATAAGCGTAGTATGAGTACATAAACAATATATACCCAGTAAGTATCCTGCCTAACCTCGAAGAAGTAGTGACGAGGGATCGACTTGACACTTACGAGGGCCAATAATAATGTAATTAACGTGTTATGCTAAGTACAGATATCATGAATAATTTTGACAGTTCAATGACGGGAAGAGATAATTACTTCTTTCATAAATTTAAAATTTCAATTTCGGTCACATCATTTAACCACTTACATTTCAAGGCATTTAAGCACTATAAATCACGAAGAGTTCTAAATAATTAACATGCGCAATTATGCCGAGCTCGTACGGCCCGATCCAACATAATATTAAATTGTGTAATGCCGGAGAGTCGAATGGCGTGAACCATAGATACATCTATTTACTATCGAGGCGTTCGTCCCGATCCACAAATAACAATTATTTTCTAGAAAACACAAGTTTCTCATTTACAGTCAAGTATCTCATACAAACCTTCAAGTAAGTGAATTTAACCTTATACAATTCTTTTATCAATTTCTATCATGACTTAAGTGATTATATTAGCAAGTAAGGGCACAAACATTCCAAGTATAGCATGATACGGGTCCTAAACTACCTGGACAATAGCATAATAGTAGCTACGTACGGACTCTCGTCACCTCGTACGTACGTAGCCCCCAAAATTAGGTACAAACATTTATTTAATTCACCTATAAGATTAATTCCCTCTTACAAGGTTAGAAAGGAGACTTACCTCGTCCCGAAGCCTACTTCCCAATTCAAGAACGCGCTCAAACCTCCAAAGTTGACGCCAAATGACTCAAAACTAGTCAAGCATTACATAAACTAGTCAATCTATGCTAAAATGTTCATATTTCCACTATTAAGGTGATTATCCAACCCAAATTGCAAGATTCCTGAAATTCACTCCCCCCCTCCCGAGCTCAGGTGCTAGGATTCCGAAATCTTTTTAAGAAAGTTGTTTCCCATAACCTTAGGAACATGAATATATGATTTCTACTAAATTCCATAACAAATCCTGTGGTTAAATCTTATTTTTATCAAAAACCTAGGGTTTCACCTAAACTCATGATTTTCACTAATTTACATGTTATAATCTACCCATAAACTATGTATTTAACTCACATTGTATAGAAATTACTTACCTCAAAGTTCTAAGTGAAATCCCCTCCCTAAGAGCTCCAAGAATCCCCAACAATGGAAGAAATGAGCTAAAATAGCCTAAGTCCCGTTTTAAAAAAGTTTCTGCCGGGGTCTGCCTTGTTCGCGATCGTGGAAGAGGCCTCGCAATCGCGAAGGCAAATGGCCCAGGCCCAAGAACATTAACCTATCGCGAACGCGACAGGAGCAACGCGAACGCGGAGGCTCGCTTGGCCTACCCTACGCAAACGCGAGGGCTTCTTCGCTAACGCGAAGAACGAACAGCGGCCACCCAGCACAACCTCTTCTACGCGAACGCGAAAGCTAGAGGACCCAAACCTCCACGAACGCGGTCCTGCGCACGCGAACACGAAGGGAAAAAGCTCCCCAGCCCACAGTACCCCAAATCCTTCATCACAAACGCGAGGTTCTGATCGTGTTCGCGAAGAAGGAAATCAAAACCAAAAATCTGGTGTGTTTCAACTCAACTCCGGGCGGTTCGATACGCACCCGAGCCCCTCGGGACCCCGTCCAACAACTCCAACAATTCTATAAACATAATACGGACTTGCTCGAACTCTCAAAATGCGTAAAACAACAGCAATACCAAGAATCACACCCCAAAACCAAATTGAATCAAACTTTGAACTTCAAGTTTCTAAATCGCTCTGAACGCGTCGAAACATACTTAGACTACTCGGATTGACACCAAATTTTCCGTGCAAGTCTTAAATGAAATTACGGAACTAGTCTCAGTCTCATAATTCCATTCGGACCTCGATATCGCCAAAACCTACTCCAAACCAAATTTAAAGAACTTCAAAAACCAACTTTCACTATTAGGCGACGAAACGCTCCCGGGTCACCCAAAACCCGATCCGAACATACGATCAAGTCCGAAATCATCATACGAACCTATTGAAACCATCAAATCCCGATTCCAAAGTCATTTACTAAAAATATTGACCAAAGTCACACTTGGCCTTTCAAGCCAACCTTAAGGAACTAAGTGTTCCGATTTCAACCCAAACTCTTCTAAATCCCGAACCAACCATCCCCGCAAGTCATAAATCAGTAAAAGCAAGTACGGAAAGTCTTATTTAGGGGAACAAGGTTCTAGCAAGTAAAACGACTGGTCGGGTCGTTACACCTCGCATATACATCGTTGACTTATCGCGCACAATGCACACCTCAAAATAAGGTATGACACGGTCGATTGCAATAATAGTAACCCAATGAAGAGTCGGGATTGAATCCACATGGAGCTAGATGGGAGTTAGGAGTATATATTCTAATGCGTGAATTTGAACTATCTTAATTTGTACTTCCACAAAATGGTTTTGTTGCTCTTTCTATTTTAAAAGTAAGGATTGCAAAGTAGAGAAGTAAGACTAGGATAATTGTTTTTGTTGTTTTTCAAGTTTGTAAAAAGCCTAGGGTTATGACCTTCACCTAGGTATTCGCCTAATGGGATAAAACCTTAATGCTTGTTTTTATGATCGGGGTGTATTATAGCTATTAAATCTCAATTACCCACTCAATACCTCTCGGTCAGAGAGTGATTTTGCCCAATTTGGCTTCAAGTCCAAATAGGTATCACACAAAACGGTTGATAAAAGCTTGAGTCATGTTATTACTATCTCTAGGTTGAACCCTTTTGATTGGGTTAATCAATCTCTCGGATTGTCTTTCCAATCCTAAATTTTTATTTTTGGAAAGTTTTACAAAAATTCTAATTTCTTCCATCTAAATCCAAAATAAATGATGAATATAGACATGGATTTATGAAATATAATCAATATAGGATAAGCAACACTTACCCAGTTCGAACTTGTGAAAATTCCCTTTGCAATCGCCCAAATCCATGACTTAAAACTCAAAAATGAGTAAAAATGGCAAACTTCCGAATTTATGGACTCTGTCCAGTCTTTTCGCATATGCTGACACAAGTTCCAAATCTTCGGACTCGCATTTGCGAGACAAGGCCCGCATTTGCGATGCCAGGCTGCCAGGTGAAGTTCCGCATCTGCGGACATTCCTATCGCATTTGCGACTGCGTAGAAGCACAAATGGAGTCGCAGAAGCGAGAGGTTCTACATTTGCGGACCTCCGTTCACAGAAGCGGTCGTGCACCTGCGCGATTCATATCCTAGAAGTGAAGCAACAACCCAAGGCCTAAGTCGCAGAAGCGGTTGCGCACCTGCGGTCACCATTTCGCAGGTGCGATTACACCAGGTTCTGCCAAGAACTATCTTCTTTCAACATGCTCTAAACAATCTGAATTTCGTTTGAAACTCACCCGAACCACTCGGGACCACATCTAATTATACTAACCAGTCTGGTAACATAACGCGGACCTACTCGAGGTCTCAAATCATGTCAAACAACGTTGAAACTACAAATCAGAACTCGATTCGGACTTATGAGTTTTAACCTTTTCACTTTACAAAACCCGTGCCGAAACGTATTAAATGAATCCGGATCGATTTCAAATTTAGCGCACAAGTCATAAATGACATAACGGATCTATTCCAACTCTCAGAATCTCAATCCGAGTCTGATATTGATAACGTCAAATTCACGGTCAAACTTTGGAAGTCTTTAGCCTTTAGATTTCTAGTTTCCGTTAAATAGCGATAATTTGAGCTAGGGACCTCCGAATTTGATTCTGGACATACGCCTAAGTCCCAAATCACAATACAGACCTACCAGAACTATCAAAATACTGATCCGGATCTGTTTACTCAAAACGTTGACCGAAGTCAAAAAAATGAGTTTTGAAGCTCCATTTCACATTTTAATCAACTTTTCACATAAAATATTTTTAAAAATATTTACGGATTGTGAACGCAAGTCGAGAAATACTGAAAGGTGCTATTCGAGATTTCAGAACATAGAAATAAATGTTTAAATTTAAATATGACATATTGGGTCATCACATCTCCCTTGAATTTTGGGTTTTTTGTGAAATTGCATTTTATGTATTGAAATAAAAGAGAAGAAGAATTGAATTGGTTATGACACATGATAATATAAAAATAAAAATTATTAGTAGATGTTTTAATAAAATAACAAATTTGATTTTAGTTTGGACAAATTCAATATCACAAATTAGTACTAAATATGATATTATTCTGATATTAGGTAAAAATGTTAGATGCAGAAAACTAATTAAAATATCATTGTGTAACGACCCGGCCGGTCTTTATGAAAGTCGTAGCCCCGTTCCCCCATTTACTGCTCATTTTGTATGTTGTAGCTGCTATGTGACTTGCCGGGGTAGTTGGTTCGAGTCTGGAAAGGTTTCAGAATGAATTGAGATACTTAATCTCAAGGTCGAAAGCTTAAGTTAAAAAGGTTGGCCGGATATGGACTTATGTGTAGACGACTTTGGAATGGAATTTTGAGGGTTCCATTAGCTCCGTTGAGTGATTTTGGACTTAGGAGCGTGTCTGGATAGTGATTTGGACGTCTGTAGTGGAATTAGACTTGAAATTGCGAAAGTTGAAAATTTAAAAGTTTGACCGATAGTGGACTTTGTGAATATACCGGGTTCGGATTAGGGTCCTGGGAGTTGGAGTATATCTATGGTGTCATTTATGACTTGTGTGCAAAATTTGAGGTCAAATGGACGTGATTTGATAGGTTTCGGCATCGTTTGTAGAAGTTGGAATTTTCTTAGTTTCAATAGGCTTAAATTGGGGTTTAATTCATGATTTTGATGTTGTTTGATGTGATTTGAGGGATAGACTAGGTTTTTATCGTATTTTAGGACTTGTTTGTATAATTTGTTAAGGTCCCGGGAGCCTCGGGTGGAGTTCGGATAGTTAACGGATCGAATTTGGAGTTTGGATGATTGCTGAATTTGCGAGTTTGCTGGTGTAATCGCACATGTGGAGCTTTGATCGCAGGTGCGAGCTAGGAAGCGCAGAAGTGGAGTTTGGACTGGGTGATGTGGAGCGCAGATACGGAAGCATTTCTGCATGTGCGGACTCGCATCTGCGCGTGGAGGATCGCAGAAGCGGAGAGGAGCTTGGAGCCACTGGTCCGCAGATGCGCACCCGCATGAGCGGGAATTTGGAACCGGAAAAGTGGTTGGTCGGCTCTTAAGTTACCTCCGCAGATGCAGATTATTGACCGCAAAAGCAGATTTTTGGACCGTATAAGCGGAAATGCATGGACAGTGTTTAAATCTGAAGGGTTTCGTGATTTCTCTCATTTTGGACTTTGCAAACTCGGTCTAAGGCAATTTTTGAGAGGATTTTCGAGGGGTTTCTTGAGGTAAGTCACTTGTGGTTAAATTTATTCAATAATTTTGTTTTCGCATTGATTTTTCTACCTAGATTGTGTGGTTTTAAGGTGTAATTTGGGGGTTTGAGGCTAGGGATTTGGAGAGTTTAATTTGGGGATTTGAGTGGCGATTTGATGTCGTATTTTGGTAAAATTGGTATGGTTAGACTCGTGGTTAAATGGGCTTCCGGATTTTGTGATTTTTATTAGATTCCGAGGTATGGGATCGGGGCCGGTAATTGAGTCGACTTTTTGATTTATGATTAATAACTTAGTATTTTCTTACGGAATTGATTTCTTTAGCCCGTGTTGATTGTATCGAATTGTTTGTGGCTAGATGCGAGACATTTGGAGACCGATTCGCGAGGAAAGGGCATGTTGGAGTAGAGATTTATACGGTTTAAGGTAAGTAACACTTCTAAGCTTGGTTCTGATGGTGTGAAACCCCGAATTTTATGTTATGCGATTGGTGTTGAGGTGACGCATATGCTAAGTGATGGGCATGTAGACGTGCACCAAAGGAATTGTGACTTGGTCGATTCCATGGAACTGAATATTTGTCAAATCTTGCTGTTACCCGTACTTTCTCCATGTATTAGATCTATTGAGTTGTCAGTCATATTAGAAACCCTGCTTGGGCCATATAATGGTACCATTGGGACTCACAGTGGTCGTTCTTTCCTGTAAAACTAATTGCTTAATCTGTCAATTTGTACTCAGTCACAGTTGTTACTTACACATTATGTCTCAGTCTCTGTTGTCTTTACATGTTATATCATATCATCATTTGTGGGTTGATTATCATGATTTTGGTGAGCCCGAGAGACTGGAGAAGTTATTGACTGGGTGGGGATGAGGGCCTATTATGAGTGGTATTTATGGGATCGGACTGCACGCTGCAGCATGCTTTATTGATTGATGCTAGGATTTGGCTTATTATAGCGCTTGGAATGGATCGGACCCTCCGGAGTCTGCACACCCACAGTGGGCGCGATGCTAGCAGTTATGACATTTGGGCTGGATCTGCCCTGTTTTATTTGCATGTGGGCTAGATCTACCCTGGGCTGCCATGTTATGTGTTAAGTTTTATTGTGAAATCTTAAAGCATGCCTAAGTTCTTGTTGAAAGCATGTCTAAATTCTTATACCTTCACTTGTAGAATATAAATATCTGAGATATCATTGTCATATTTTATGTTCCATACTGTTAAATGTTGAGTGGACTTTAATAATTGATCTTGTCACTACATTCAGTCCAAAGGTTAGATTTGTTACTTATTGAGTTGATTGTACTCACGCTACATCCTGCACCTCGTATGCAGATCCAGGTGCTTTCAGTTTCGGTGGTTGTTGATTTGCAGAGGCCGGACCTTCGGAGATCATCGAAGACATTTTAGTTCCTTCTCTAAAACGTACTTTTCTCATTTATTTATGGTAGAAATTTTAGGAATGTGTTTCTTACTTTTATAAATCAAGGTCCTAAATAGGAAAGTAATTAAATGAGTATTTCTAAATATTAGGAAAGTAAATTGAATGACTAATACTATATATAGGAAGATAATTAAATGACTATTTTGTTCAGTGTGAACCCTATTTTAAAGGGGTAAAAAAGACGAACGATATTTCGCTAAGGGCCTTCGTACTTTTAATATAACTAGTCGTGTTGCGCATGTAACCCAACTCAATGAGTATAAATTTTTATAGAACTCGCATACATCTTGTTTAAAAAATGTATCTGAATTAAATAACAATTGAAGAAGAAGTCCGAGTCCTTAAAATGATAGATGTTGATAATTCTCAAAACGGAAAGAACATACATGTTGATAATCGTTGTTATTTCTTTTGGCTAAATAGTGATGACCAACTATTTCCTTTGGCTAAATAATTTGATCTCTGTTTACCATGTAATAGCTATTCGAAAAATAAATTTATTGCCAACTGGACAACTAATGAAGTTTACGATTATAATTTCGTATTTCAATGTTATTGATTCCAATGGAGAGAGGTTCATAGGAAGGAGGATTGCTTGAACTGGAGTTGAACTTAAGATGATCGGATACGTATGATGTGACGATAATCAATTAGAATTAGTTAGTTGGACTGTATTATATTTAAATCATGAGATACAAACACATCATTTGATGTATCTCTTGTAATACATTTTTTATGGATGATGTTTTAATTTTAGTGCATGTTCTTTTTTGCTTTTTGATCGTCTCTTCATTAATAAAACTTTCATTTTTCACGCTAATATCTTTTTGATAGTGCAACATATAGTTGTCTACGTGAGATAGATGTGCAACCAGAGGCGGACCGACGTTGCGGGTTGAGGGGTCACGTGACCCCGTTGGCCTTGGCAAATACTCTATATATATATGTACATATATAGATGGAACCCTTAAATAATTTGATCGTGCCCCCAAACACAAAACGTCAGATTGGCGAAGTGGTTTGCTGGGGCGCACAATTTTCTTTCTTTGTTGAATGTCGTGAGTTCGAAACCCAACTTCAGCCTTTTCTCCTCCTTCCTACTTTAGTTCTTGCCTTTTCTTCTCCTTTCTATCTTATACTTAATAGCAAATTGCTTTATTTTTATATTTATCTTTTTTTTTAAATTCAATTATTGTTTAACACTAACACATAACAGTCAACTTCATTAATTTTTCTTTTTCAAATCCCTCCCTTAAAATTAAAAGCATCAAATTGCAACTTATTGCTCCACAAATAGAAAAATGTAAATTCTTTTGACAAAACCTTTTTTAACAATTACTTTGACTATGACGCTCGACAATGGCAATTAAGAGTTTGAGACTCTTCTTAAGTTTTTTGACTATTAACATACTCTTAATCTTTATTTTTTGAGTAAGTTTTTTATACTTTAAAGTCTGAACGCCCTTTTGATAACTGATCCCC
>AWOL01S0072566.1:27182-60656 GCA_000715115.1 Nicotiana otophora | reverse complement strand
GAATCTCGGGGTCTCTTAGCTTCCCTCTCTTCTCTCTCCCGGATCTGCATACCCTCCAATCTCTCAGCAATTGACACCACTTGTTGGTATGTGATGTCCATTTCTATCTCTCGAGCCATACTGAATCTGATACTAGGGTAGAGACCCTCAATAAATCGGCGAACCCGGTCTCGAACAGTCGCAACTAAGGCTCGTGCATGCCTAACCAACTCACTGAATCAGACTGCATACTCTGACATGGTCATAGAACCCTGGCGCAGCTACTCAAACTTTGCGCGCCATGCATCTCTAAGGCTCTAAGGAACATACTCCCTCAAGAACATACCTAAAAATTGAANAATAGGACGACTCACATAGCCTCTACCATGACGGGCTGCAGCTGAGGCACGAGAACTGTTATACGTGCCAGAATCTCGGGGTCTCTTAGCTTCCCTCTCTTCTCTCTCCCGGATCTGCATACCCTCCAATCTCTCAGCAATTGACACCACTTGTTGGTATGTGATGTCCATTTCTATCTCTCGAGCCATACTGAATCTGATACTAGGGTAGAGACCCTCAATAAATCGGCGAACCCGGTCTCGAACAGTCGCAACTAAGGCTCGTGCATGCCTAACCAACTCACTGAATCAGACTGCATACTCTGACATGGTCATAGAACCCTGGCGCAGCTACTCAAACTTTGCGCGCCATGCATCTCTAAGGCTCTAAGGAACATACTCCCTCAAGAACATACCTAAAAATTGAATCCAAGTGAGTGAAGCTGCCACAGCCGGACTATCTAACTCATATGCCCGCCACCACTGGTAGGCCGCTCCTCTAAGATGGAATGACGTGAAAGAAACCCCACTGGAAACCACAATACCCATAGTATGGAGGATACAGTGGCATTCCTCAAGAAAACCCTGAGCATCTTCTGAAGCTAAACCGTTGAATATGGGAGGGTGGTACTTCTTGTACCTCTCGAGCCTGAGATGCTCCCCCTCTGAAACTGCTGCCCTAACCTCGGGCTGAACTGGAAGAACTGGCTGCACTGGTATATCCTCTGGGGAATGGTCAACTTGGGCCTGTGGCTCAGGGGTACGGACGGCGGGAGTCTGTGCTCTTCCCCCGGCCTGAGATGTGGAAGGAGCAAGTGGAATTAACCCTGCTTGAGCATGTAGGTACCTCTCCACTCTAACCGCAGTAAACCTGGCATAGCCAATGTCACTGTCTTGGCGTAACAATCAAGGATAGCGTGATAGGGAGACAACCAGTCCATGCCTAAAATAATATCGAAATCCACCACACTGAGCAATAATAAATCAACTATGGTCTCAAAACCACTGATAACAATCAAACATGACCGATACACGCGATCAACAATAATAGAATCACCCACGAGTGTAGATACATAAACAGAAGAACTCAAAGAGTCACGGGGTACGCCCAAATACGGGGCAAAATAAGATGACACATAAGAATAAGTGGAGCCTGGATCAAATAATACTGATGCATCTCTATGACAGACCAGAATAATACATGTGATAACACAATCGGATGCAACTGCCTCCGTCCTAGCAGGAAGGGCATAATATCTGGCCTGGCCTCCCCCTCTAGGGCGACCTCTACATGTCCAACCTCCACCTCAAGTTGGTTGTGCAGTAATCAATACACATCAGCATAGAACCATCCTTCTTTTTCAAAAACTAAGACAGGAGCACCCCAAGGCGATACACTAGGCAGAATGAAGCCATTCTTCCCAAATCTCATAACACCCTTCATGGGCAAATTTCGGAGTGAGACCCGCTCACCAACCATAAATGCAACATCATGAACCTTTCGATCCGCATAACTCATTTGTCTAGATTGGTCCGTACGAAGTCGATCCAGAATCAATTTAACCTTTTCCTAAGCATCCTGAACCAAGTCCATACCCAATAGCCTAGCTTCACTCGGTTCAAACCAACCCACTGCAGACCGGCACCGCCTACTATATAAGGCCTCACACGGAGTCATCTGAATGCTCGACTGATAATTGTTGTTGTAAGCAAACTCCGCAAGTGGCAATAACTGATCCTAAGCACCCCCAAAATCTATCACATACGCACGAAGCATATCCTCCAATATCTCAATAGTGTGTTCGGACTGCCCGTCCGTCTGAGGGTGAAATGTTGTACTTAACTCTACCCGAGTACCCAACTCACGATGTACGGCCCTCCGGAACCGTGATGTAAACTGCGTACCTCGGCCAGAGATAATAGATATCGGTACGCCATGAAGCCTGACAATCTCGCTAATATAAACTTGAGCCAGCTGCTCCGAAGAGTAAGTAGTAACTACAGAAATGAAATGAGATGACTTGGTCAATCTATCCACAATCACCCAAACTGCATCGAACTTCCTCTAAGTCTGTGGGAGCCTAAAACCGAAATCCGTAGTGATCCGCTCCCATTTCCATTCTGGAATCTCTAATTCTAAAGCAATCCACCCGGTCGCTGATGCTCATATATCACTTGCTGGCAATTTAGGCACCGAGCTACATATCCCACTACGTCTTTCTTCATCCGCCTCCATCAATAGTGTTGTCTCAAGTCCTGATATATCTTTGTAGCACCAAGATGAATGGAGTATCGCAAACTGTGAGCCTCCTAGAGAATCAACTCACGCAAACCATCTACATTAGGCACGCATAGCCTGCCTGCATTCGTAATACACCGTCATCTCCAATAGTGACTTCCTTGGCATCACCGTACTGAACTGTGTCCATAAGGACAAACAGATGGGGGTCATCATACTAACGCTCTCTGATACGATCATAAAGAGACGACTGGCCAACCAGTTTGTCAGTTTGGATATTTCCGAGCCGAGCCAAGTTTTGGCTTAAATTTAACCTTCAATAATGCACAGAATATAAGAAATAAAGTTTCAACTTAACAAGTAAAACAAAAAGGAGGAAAAGGTCAAGCAAATGTAAAATGTAAAAATTAGATCAATGATGAAGAATATAACAAGATAAAATAATTTAATTAATATGCAACAGTGATCTACACAATTTAAAGACATAATCTTCCATATTTAGCCCGTGTACATGATTTTCAACACATTATAATTATCACATCAATACCAATCCTAGAGAAATTCCACCCTCCCTCCCCCTCCCCCCCACAAGGTTAGACAAGTCACTTACCTCAAACCATGCTCAATCAGTCAAGTAGTATGCCTTTTCCTCGATTTTCCGACTCTGGTCGGCTCAAATCTAATCATAATTAATTCGATTCAATCAATAAAAATTATAGGAATAAATTTCATATGAAAATACAAATTTTCTAACAAAATCCGAAATTTAACCCAAACATCGCCCATGGGGCCCACATCTCGGAATCCGACGAAACTCACAAAATCCGACAACTCATTCAATTACGAGTCCAACCATACTAGTTTCACACAAATCTGACTCCGAAACAACATCGAAATCTCAAAAATTTATTTTATTAGATTTATACAATTTCCCCCAAATTTTCCATCTCAAAACACTAATTAAATGATGAAAACAATGATATATTCGTATATATTGACCAAATCCAAGTTAGAATCACTTATCCCAATATTTTTCCTTGAAAATCTCTCAAACATCGTTTCTCCCCAAGCTCCAATTTGTCAAAATTAGAAAATGGGACGAAGTTCCCTTTTTATAACTTAAAGTTTCTGCCCAAGCGCTGCCCTCGATCGCTGCCTCCAATCGCTGTCCCCGACCGCTGCCTTCGATCGCTGCCCCCGATCACTGCCCTCAATTCTGACCTCGTTTCT
The DNA here is from genome assembly GCA_000715115.1 of Nicotiana otophora. NCBI lineage: Eukaryota > Viridiplantae > Streptophyta > Magnoliopsida > Solanales > Solanaceae > Nicotiana > Nicotiana otophora. The sequence continues at coordinate 56,870 of AWOL01S0072566.1, read as the reverse complement.
GACAGATAAAGGAAATCAGATACAAGCATCAGCGAATTCCAACAGTTGTTTAGGTCCAAATTTCGATCTGTTAACCATCCGAAACTCACCCGAGGCCCACGATCACTGCCTCCGATCATTGCCCTCGATCCTGCCCTCGATTCTCACCTCGATTCTGACAGATGAAGGATACTAGATACATGCATCAACAAATTCCAACAGTTGTTTAAGTCCAAATTTCGATTTGTTAACCATCTGAAACTCACCCGAGGCCCTCGGGACCTCAACCAAATACACCAACAAGTCCTACAACATCATACTAACTTAGTCGAAACCTCAAATCACAACAAACAATGATAAAACCATGAATCATACCCTAATTCAAGCTTAATGAAACTTAAGAATTTTCAACTTTTACATTCGATGCCGAAACCAATCAAATCAATTTTGATTGACCTCAAATTTTACACACAAGTCACAAATGATATAACGGAGCTATTAAAATTTTCAGAACTGGATTCCAACTCCGATATCAAAAAGTCAACTCTCCGGTCAAACTTCCAAACATAAATTTCTATTTTAGCTATTTCAAGCGTAATTTAGCTACAGACTTCCAAATAATTTTTCGGACACGCTCCTAAGTCCAGAATTACTATACAGAGCTATTGAAATCATCAAAATTCTATTTTGGTGTCGTTTTTAAATAATTCAACATCCAGTCAACCTTTTCAACTTAAACTTTCAACCTTGAGATTAAGTATCTTATTTCATTCCGAAATCTCTCCGGACCCCAACCGACTACCCCGACAAATCATATAACAGTTATAAAGCATAAAATGAGCAATAAATAGGAAAACAAGGCTATAACTTTTAAAATTATTAGTCGGGTCATTACAATACATATATATAAGCCCTACTTGCTCTCACACTTACTCTGTTCTTGTTTCTTGTTAAGTTAAAATGTGAAAAATGCGGCAACATTACCCTAGAACAATGCTGCTACATGAGTCGAATGTTTTACCACGCCGGTAAAGTAGTTAATCATGTGGCAAAGATAATATATATTAGGGGTGAAAATAACTATTTTTTTCATTTTCACTTTTTTAGAGTTGTTTATTAATGAGATGGCACCATTGGGAGGTGATTTATTCGAATTGGTTTCTTAAGTAATTCTATCTTTCAAACTGGTATCAGAGCTTTTATATATGTATCAGAGCATCAATAATCAATAGTTAATAAGAACTATATTAATAATTGAATATTATCATCAGGAAGGAGGCTCGGGCTAATATGGTTGTGCCAATTAGAATTAAGCCAACACGCAAATCATGTTAAAAATAATTATAGTATTTTAAGTGAACTATGTAACATAACTATAATTCCTTTTGTATAACTTTTTATTATTATTAAGGACTCCGAAATTAACTGAAATTTATTTATTACAATTTTCCTTATTTGGATAATATAGAAAGTCCTAATATTTAGAATTTTTTTATAGTACATTTTTTGGAACGGCTTCACATACCGGGGAATCAACATCACATTCTCATATTTCTTGCACCCTCTGCACTAAATATCAGAAACTAATTAGAGAGATGAGAAACAAAATTGGATCGTCTAATTAAACTAGGACAAAACTAGGAGTTTGTTTTACTCTTAGAAAATGGTTAACTGTGTCACGACCGTGCTGGACATTCTCGTTGATATAGACACACTGAGTTTTCGACCGTTCGTAGTAGTTTTGGCAGCGAAGCTGGAAAAAAAATAGAGATGTAGAAAGTAAGATACTTGCGATCTACTTGATCTTAATATAAACAAAATGAAAATCTATGAAACTTATAATCTAACCTTGAAGAAATATGGCATGTTTTCATCATCCGCTCCATCGTTTGGAACCATGGTGGCAATGTGGCTCAACCTAGCACTGATTTCTAGTAGAAATTTCATATTCACCTTTCTGTAGCTAGCTATGAAGAATATATGAGTTAACTGTGGTTTCAAGTGAGAATTGAGAGGAGGAGCAACACACTTATACAGGAGTAAGCAAGTGAGAGAAAACGTGAGTGGGTTGTGGGTGTCTAGAATGGTGAATTATTGATGCAAAAAGTGTATGCATTCAACATTATTACTGTATGTGTTCAAAAAGTGTATGTGTTCAACATTATTAAAATAATACCAATATAAATGCCATAATTATTTTCACCTAATACATAAAACATAACATCTTAGATGACATCACAAAGGAAAAATAAGTTCCTGTCCATTAGTCTTTTCTCTTTTTGTTAAAACCTAATATTATTTTCACCATATGCGATGTCTTGTTCTATTTCTTTGTTTGATAGCAATGTTTATTTTGAATCTCCCGTAGAAATAGTATGTGATCTTGTAAGGAATTACAATTCATAAGCAGCTTTGTTTTTTTTATATTTGTGTAACAATTACAAGACAACTATGATATATATTTGCTTTCTTTTCGATTTCAAATAAAGGTTAAAATAAAAAAATGAGTATTACTTAAATCAATCGAAATGTTGTAAATTAGCAAATGCATCATCATATTCTGTAGAACATAAATCATGATAATTGCAACAAGCTTATTATTTTTTTACAATAAACAACAACAATAATAACCTTCTCTAATTTCTTTAAACCTAATTAAATATGTTTTATACTATTATAAATATAGATGTTGCTAACTATTTTCTTTGCGGTGAACATTGAGAGATGTGTTAAGATTTATGATATTATGAATGAATTATTTTTAGAATAATTGTATCCTTCAAATTGGTATTAAAAATTGTAAATTGGTATCAGAGCATGAACAATTGAAAATTGGTGAAAAATGTATTAACAATTAAAAATTAAACATATAATATTTTGACTTATGGGAGAATATTAGAAGATTACTTCATAATTAAAGTAGGAATCCAAATTGTTTAGTGTTTGATATTTTTTTAGTTTTTTAATAGTATTAAATTAATTTTGTAATCAAATTCATATGAAAATAAATTTTCTAAATTTAGAAAAGTTAAGTTGTATACTCTTATAAATATAGGTGAGGCTAGATGTTTTTTGTGTGAGAAATATTGAGAGATATTTTGATATTTATGAGATCATGAGTGAATAATTTTAAAATTAGTGGTATCATTGAAATTGATATCTAAGCTTTCAGATTGGTATCAGAGCATCAATTTAGTATTATTTTTTTTACAATCGTTTGTTAATCCTGGATAGAATGACACATCACAACAAGCCTAGTTTATTTGCACGCGATTGAACCAATCCAAATTAAAATACGTTGGTGATTGAACTGATTATTTGCGAGAAACTTTTGTTTGAAATAGATAAAAGTGATAAAGCATTATTGTGCACGCCATGTTGAGTGTTACATGAGAGCTGGTTATGTCATATATTTTCTTCCCAAAGGCCTGAGAGATGATTCTACTACATGCAGCTTTCCGGTGAGGTCCTGCGTCCTCTTTGATAGTGAAGTGATCAATCCACCAAATAAGGTGATCCTTAATTTTCTGGTTTGATCTTGTCCTTGTTCTCAAATTTTAATGTGATATGACTATTATTAATATCGGATTACCCATCTTAGATTGGATTGCTTAATTTATTACTAACATATCTTTTTTATTTCATTGTCGGACAACATGCAAGCATCAACTCATTTTTAACAGGAAAGAAAACATTCTGCAGGTGAGTTATCAAATATAAGAAAATAAAACAATTCTGCACCTTAGAGTTACAGGCTCAAAGGATAAAAATATTCGCACACTCAAACTGAATTATAAATGTGTGTAGAATTATTATGATAACTCAAATACTCACCACACCATAACAGAGGTAATTAAGATCACGAGCACAGGTGGAAGGATTACACGAAACATAAACAATGCATGTTGCCCTTAACTTTAGCAAAACATTGATCAATTTGATGTGCATATCAGGGCAATTAGGATCTGCATTTAGGAACAACAAATGAATGTAAGTAATTCGTCGAATCAAGCACTATCCAAAGGAGCACCAGACACACCGAGACCACAACAATTCCTATCCATTAGAAACCTTTGGCCATCAGCGATGAGTTGCTCAACAACTCTATTTCTGGACTGAGTCGGGCCATGCACAGTCAATTAAAGAAGCCTACGAATGCGGGTGCTCATGGGGGTTGACAAAGCCATCAAAATATTCTAGGTAAACAGTCCTAGCTAGTATTTTTTGGTGTCTTAGGACAGAGAGGAACTGCACATGTTTTGATGGAATCTCAACTCCAAACTACTCCCCAAAAGTTGTTTTCCTTCTTTTTGATAAGGAACTACTCACTAAAAGCTTGATTTTTAGTTAGTTTGTTTAGATGAAGGAATTAACGACTGTAAATAGTACTGATCATTTCTTGAACTTTGTAGCTCCCTGATCTTAGCATAGTTTTCTCATGTGGAGCTACCTCTATCTCTTTTGTACCTTTTTGTATTTTTTTGATGCCTTTAATGAATTATCTTACTTCCTCAAAATAAAAAAGAGTTGCTCAAGAACAAGTAACCTCTATCAAGTAGATTAAGTACTATATACTAGACTCATCAGGCATTACTGAAAATAGTAAAAATATAACAGTAAAGTTCTCGTTCAAGAATTTTAAATATCATCTACCACAGGAATACAAGACGTCGAAATAAGGCATAGCTTACAAGTTCATTGTTCGATTTCAATCTTTTCTTCTGAAGGGGAGTAGGGGACACGAGTATAGAACTAACTCACAGAACTTCGTCAACTTACCTTCCTGATGCAACATGGCAGTGATAATTCTGCCTTTCTTACAAAATTTATCACTTTCCAAGTACATTAATTATTTCATATGAATCTTCTTACACGAGTACAACTACTAATCTTACAGTATAAGAAATGTTGACCTCACTCCCCAACCTCGCCCCATAAAACCGTTTGAATCTTTCCCCTCAAAGGGGACATGAGTAGAGAACCATCCTAAAGAGCTCGATCAACTAACAAGATACAACAAAAGTGTCAAATGAAACAAATTATCCATAAAAAATAAACCTGTGATGACAATATCCGGCTTAGGCAAGTTGCTAGCGAAGTTCAAATCAATTTTATTCAGATCTCCTTCGATAAAAGTTGCATTATCTATGCAATTTAACTTGGCATTCTGACGTGCATCGGAGACAGCTTGAGCAACTACTTCAAAACCATAAACATGCTTCACTCTGCAAATTGAAATAGCAGTAATATCAGATAAGCAAAAGCTTGTACTTGCATCAGGGATGAGATTTATTACCTTTTTGGCCAGTGTAAGGCCAATGGTTCCCGTCCCACAAAATAAGTCAAGAACAATTTCAGAGCCATCTTCTTTAAGAAAGGCGCAATCCTCAATAAGTTTATATACCTGAAATGTGTAAGAGTTTGTATTTAGCACCAAATTTATTAAGGATTGAAAGTTGAACAGGGTTCGAAAGTGAACTAGAAAAAATCAAGGATCATGTTCTTTCCATTACTTTACCAAATACCTGGTGTGTGTTAGTCTAAAAGAAATAGTTAGCTGATATTTGGAAAGTAAGCCCTCTTAGAATCTCTGTGATGGTACATTTTCCATACAATGTATATTCCTGGAAGAATGAAATAAAAAATAATAAAATGTATAATTAAAGGGGTTCGGGGTCAGATTAAAAATAATAAAAGTTGTGGGTAAATATTAAATTTTTCAAAAATTTTCAAAAACCATACCCATTCAAATTATTTCAAATTTTCATTTCCATCTTCTTTCTCCTCTTTACTTCTTCTCCTCGTTCTTCCCTCTTTCTTCTTTCTCTTCCGAAATTCTCTCATTCTTCTTATTTACTTTCTTCTTTCTCTTCAACTTTCGTTGTTGTTGCTGCTAGTTCGTCTATGTCATCATCATCTTCTTCTTCTTCTTCTTCTTTTCTTCCTTGTCTTTTTCTTCTTTCCTTCTTCATCTCATTTTCATCTTCTTCTATTTTCATTTTTTCTTTTCTTTTAGTGGTTTAAAATATATGAGAGAGAGAAAAATATGAAATTTTACAAAGTAAGTATTCTGCAAAATACGTTCGAGATATTTTGAGATATTCTCATAAATGGGTATTATGCAAAATATCTCCGGGATGTTTGAAACATCCCTCGGAATATTTCTTCTGCTTCTTTCTTTTTGATGTTTGATTTTTTTTCCACAGATATTTCAAACATCTCCACAGATGTTTGAAACATCTATGGAAATGTTACGAAACATCTCAGTAGATGTTTGAAACATCTCAGTAGATGTTTGAAATATTTCTCTAGATATTTGAAACATCTTCCTAAATGTTTGAAGATTAGGAGTGGTGGGGGATAAAGAGGAGCGTTGCGAGATGGAGGAGCAAGGGGAGGATAGAGAGGAGCGTTGCGAGATGGAGGAACAAGGGGAGGAGGAGGCGTGGCAGGAGGATGTGGAGGATGAGGAGGAATAGGGGTGGAGGAGGAGGGGAACTTTTTTGTAAATAAGAAAATATTGGGTTTTTTAAATTATGTCATTAACACTAATCACAAAAGTGTCCCTTCTACCCAATTTTTAACACTTTTGTCTTAAAAATTAATATAAGTTTTAAAGTGTCTTAAAAAATAAAATCCTTTTTTTTCCTTCTCCCCAACGGACGTGTTGCCGATAGAAGTGTTCACATTGTTAATAATGCTAACCTGTTAGAGATCCAAAGAGCAAAACAAATTAAATATAAAAAATGTTGATAAGAGAATTTCTGTAGAAATTTACGGGGGCCAATTGAAAGGTAATTATTGTTGAAAAATTAGTGATATCTCAAAAGGTAATGTCCATATTGGTTTGGAAAATATTTTCTCTTTGAAATATTATTTATATCACTTATTAGTTGGTAATTTATTTTATATTTAATAGAGTCAAACTAGCCGTTAATAGTCGTTGGAGCAGCGCCTATATAAACATGTCCTTTGGAGAGCTAAAGACACACTTTCTGATATAACTTTCTGAATCATCTTCTTCCTTCTTATGCTGTGTGTCTTTTTTGAATTTTATGCTAGTTCTGTTCCCAATTTTATAATTGGAAGAGCTTGTAGAATCCTAGGGAATATGACTAATTTTATTCATTATTGTGTGAGCGAAATATTTTTAAGAACAGTGTCCTTGACATGCCTCAAGCTAAATCTTATTCTCCACAATCAATATTTTTCCAACAATTTTGTGGAATATAGAAGGCTACACGACATCTCTAAAGATAGAACCAGCCAACCAGTAGAGGAGTTGAGTTGATTAAAAAACTGATGTAGAGTTTGGGGAGGGTAGTGTGTACGCACACCTTACCCCTACCCTAGGGTAGAGAGACTGTTTCCGATAGACCCTTGACTCCCTCCCTCCAAGAACTCCCCACCTTGCTCTTGGGGTGACTCGAACTCACAACCTCTTGGTTGAAACTGAAGGATGCTCACCACTAGAGCAATCCACTCTTTGTCTTTTCATCCTAATAGACAAAAGAACAAAACTATCTGCAATTATGTTTACCAACCACTTCAGGGATAGCTGCAATTTTCTCAACAATGGGCCTCAATCATTCAGGATCGTAAGAAGAAGTCACAAAATTAACCATAAGCTCAGGAAGACCAGTTTCAACACTCCTGCAAGAAAGATTGACACAGTGAAAAACTATTGTTAGGTGTAAGGTACAGCATCCAAACGATAATAATTAATTTCAAATACAATGACAGAGACTAAGCAACAATGCGGTCGTACTTATCCTTAAAATGTAGGGAAGATGCTGAAAAATGAAAGAAAATACTTGCTCAAGAACCCAGAAAATTAGATTACAAACATAATCTAGACTAAGCACCAAAAGTAAAATTCCCTTTCTCATATGGTCACTGAACTAATAGAAATTGTCTATAAAAGTTACTTTACTTTGTTTTGTAATTGAAAAGTCATTATACTTTATACATTGTAACTCAAAAGTCACTCAGCACTTTTAGAGCTTTATTAAACATTATTTGTCATATTTCTTTTCAGCCCAATCATTTAAAAAATCCAAATACCCATTTAAATCATGACTCGACTGTTCCATGACCCGATCAATTTTCTCTTATTTCTATTATAAAAAATGTAAATATTACTTTGTTGTAGTGTATTAGAGGAAAAGCCCAAAACCATACATGATCTTTGGCTTTAGATTCAAAGTCATACATATTCTTTCACATGGAGCACTAATAGTACATTTACTTTAACAAAGTGGTGCACTTTTAGTCATAACACTGAAAAAGCCCAAAAACATACATTATCTTTGGCTTTAGACTCAAAGTCATACATATTCTTCCACATGGAGCACTAATAGTCCATTTACTTTAACAAAATGGTGCACTTTTAGTCATAACACTAAACACATTTTAATTTTTAATAGAAATCTAAGATCTGACAAAATATTTGTTCCCTTTATTTTCTTGTTTACCGAAAGAAATAAAGATGACAGATTTATCTAGATAGCAAATAGTACATATACATAGAATTTATTTACTATTTATCTATTTACTATACGTAAAATATATATTTTACTAAGAAATGTTAAACACAGTTAATTTTTATTTGCAATAATTTTTATCTAGATAACCTGAAATGGTATCTAGATTTTTTATTATATACATAATATTTACTATACGTTGACATAAAATAAATATACGTAAAATCATTGCTGAGAGTAAAATAAATTTTATTACTAAAATAAATATACATAATATATATTTATTAGATTTTTTTATTTTATGGGAGTCAACGTATAGTAAACATAAAACTAAATAAAAGAAGTCAACCATGAGGCAAAGATAATATATATAGGGGTGAAAACAACTTTTCTTTTCCATTTTTCACTTTTTAAGAGTTAGTTGTTCATTAATTGTAATTTCATCTCTGTGTTTCTTTACTGCAGTGCTATGGATGTGATAGGGAAGGAACTGTTAAGCTAATTCCAGGCCATGGCTCTAAGTTTACTGCCAGTGATGCTATAGAGGGGGATTATACCCCTCTTATGATGTTCCAGTGCGAAGGTTTAGTGCCTGAGGATTATCTCTTCAATGGTGGTTGGAGGCTGACCACTGTAAATTCATCCGTCAATTTCCTGACTTCCTTCCTCTAATAAATAATCCAAAAATAATTTTAATTATTTTTATGAATTTTAGAATTTTTTCTTTATTTATTTTGCATTTATTCGCATTGTTTATGCATGTTAGGAATATCGTAAATCATAAAAATGTTCAAATCTTAATTTCATAGCATTTTAAATTTTAAATTGTATTTTAGGATTTAATTACATTATTAAATGCATTATATAAATATCTAAAAACCACAAAAATGTATTTTTAGGTTAGTTAATTAATTAGGTCATTAGTCAATTAGTGAGTAAAATATATATAATAGTTTAGCCACACAAATTATTTTTAATTAAAATTTGAGTCCAAAGTGACTAATTTTGCAATTGTATCAAACCCATCCCTTTAGAAGCCCAATTTTCATGACCCGCCTGGCCCAACTGGATCCCCCTCTCTTTAAAACACCCATTTTTCCAAACCCTAAAGGAGAGGGGATAACAGACGGATTCCCCTTTGAAATACCGAGCGCCGCCTTCACCTTCGTCTCTCTTCTCACCTCACTCTCAACACGCCTAAATACAGCTGTTGAAACTTCAGAATATCCATAACTAAACTTCAGAATTTCTTAGAAAGAAACAATCAAATTTCGGAGTTAAAATCATATAGCCGATTCAACATTTCAGCCTCTTTTCTTCATAATCTCTCGGGTTTTCAAGGTTATTAGAAGTTGTAGATGAGTTGTTTGCTTACCGATTTGGACTGCGCTGGTTGCTGAGTTTTCAACTTTCTTTATTTCGCCTTTATTCGGCCCTTTAAATTGGTTCTTTCATAACCAGGTATTCACTTGTGAACTCGAGTTTTTGTCTTGACAGAATATGAATTATGTCTTCTGTTTCTTCATGAAATTCCGACCCACTATTGCCCTCGCGTGATTGAACGCTTTCTGCATATGTATCATTTAGTAATTTTAAACTCATGATAATTTGTTTTCTGTTTGTTTGGGGCTCTGAAATAAAAAGGGGGAAAGAACTCCTTGCTTTAGCCTTTGCTCTTCTGAATTCATTAATTGTTGTGTTGGGTTTCTACATGTTCATACGTCTTTGAACTTAAATAGTGTTAGAGTATTGTTGAAACGTCAATAGGCATGAGAAATGATTAATCAAATCGTCCACTTGATAGGAATGGCAAGTTTGTGTAATAAGCTTAATTGAGTTGACTTTAGTTGATACAATGTTTATTTGTGTACCAGGTTAGCAGAATTAAAGTTTGAATTCCCTTTTTTTTATCCTGATTTGCCTTACTGTGGTTGAGAAGTGAAGCCATTGATTCGTATTTATCATATTTGAGACTGAGATGTCTGTGAAACGACTTATAAACATTTGAAGTTCTGCTTTAGGCGCGATTAATAAATTATCGTGGTCATGGGTACGGTTCCCGTGGCATGATCATGATACATAAATCCCAATTCGAGTGTGCATTTCACGTGATTCGACCATAACTTTAAATAATAATAAAACAACGCAATTTACAATGTGTACAAAAACAACGAGTGCATGACATTGCGACTTGTTTTAAAATATTAAGAGTGGTTAATTGATTAATTAAAAACGGTTCGAAGGTAAAAATGCACATAAGTTTTAAACATGTAATAAATCAGATAATTAGGCCAATTATTAATAGTTGAGCGACCGTGCTAAAATCACCGAACTCAGGAGTGCCTCACACCTTCTCTCATGTTAACAGAGTTTCTTATTCGGTCTTCTAGTTTCGCGGATTTTAAAATAGAGTCAAGTGTTCTCGATTTGGGATTCAAAATAAACTGGTGACTTAGGACACCATAAATTATTCCAAGTTGCGACTCTGAATAAATAAATAATCCTATTTCGATTAATGTCACTTTAATTGAAAAAACTCCATTATTGCCCACCCTTCGGGAAAAAGGAGGTGTGACAGCTCTGGCGACTCTGCTGGGGAACAAGAACCCAGAATCTCAGGTTCAGGGTTTAAAATTCGGGCTTAGAATAACTGTTATACCTGGCTTTTTGTTTATTATCTTATTTTTTACATGTTTGAGCCTAATGTGCTAAATGTTGTTTTTTACCACTTTGATATTGCTTGAACTGTATATAGAATTGTTACGAAACCCTTCTTCCCTCTAAGTCTTCTGATAGTTAGTTATGTTGTGTTTGCTTACCAGCATCACAAACATTCTGTCTTGAGATAAAGCCAGTTTTGCCTACCAGCTTCTAGTGAAGGATTTAGTCACACATTTTTAGGCGAGAGAGTTGTTAGCTAGCTAGTGTTGTTCTACTACTAGTGATGCTTGATGCTCCTCGGCTCGGGTTGTCCGCCCGGGTAAGTCAGGTCTAGATACCATCTCCTTTAGGATTTTTAAACCTAGAAGAACAATCCTCATGCCGGATATCCCTAGTAGGCTCGCTTTATTTGCATCACGTGCATTTGACCTAGCGAAACTCGGCACAGAGGCCGGGTCTGTATAAGACATGTATTCTCTTTGAGACCATCATGTTCACTTATGTGCTACTTGCTACATCATTTGGAAGGCTTGCTTGCATTGTTGACCAGCTTTAGAAAATTAGTTGAGCGGAATTATTAAAAAAATCATTCTCCTAGATTAGTACAAATAATCTTTTTTTTACTAAGTTTTTGTAGTAGTTTGGCTTGAAGTGGAAAGATTAATTTTCATTAAAATCAAAAGGAGAAAAATAGTCAGTTTGATCGAACTATGCAGGTCTGATTCTCACCGGATGTGAGATACGTAGGCAAACCTCATCGGTTCCGGCCCCAATTTTCAAACAATAAATTCAAAAATATTTTTCTTTTCCTTAATTCCCTCTTTAGAATTCTTTCCTTAAAAATCCAAAAAAAAAAAAAAACTAAATCCAAAAATATTTTCCTTTTTTCTTTTGAAATCTTTCAAACAAAAATCCAAATCAAAATCCAAAATATTTTCTTCCATCTTTAGAATTCTTTCTTTTAAAAACAAATAATTCAAAACCATAAAAAATAAAAAAAAATAATATTTAAAAGTCTTTATAAAACAAAGAAAAAAGAAAAATGGGTTAGTCTATTCCCGATCTGACCGAACTACCCGGGTCTGATTCTCACCAGATGTGAGATACGTAGGCAAACCTCATCGGTTCCAGCCCCCAATTTTCAAAAATCCAAAAAAACAATTATTTTTCTTTATTTCCTTCTTTAGAAGTCTTTCTTTGAGACGTCAAATCCAAAATTTCAAAAATATTTTCTTCCTTGTTTTTAAAAAAAAAGGTCTTTCTCCCAAAATTCAAAAACATATGTTGTCTTTTTAAATTTACAAAAAAAATAAAAAAATTCAAAATATTTTCTTTCTTTTTTTAAAAGTATTTCTTTCGATGATTCCAAACAAAAAGCAAAATAAAAACAAATCTGTGATTATTTGTATATGAGTAAAAAAAAAAAAGAGTTAGTTTATTTTACTTTATTCCTGATTTTGCCCGAACTACGCAAGATCTGATTCATGCGGCGTTATGATACGCACGCAATCCTCATCGGATTCAATCATAGCCATTAAATAAATCGAGTGAAAAAAATGAGAAGAAAGAAAAAGAGTGACAAAAATAACAAAGAAAAACAAAGAGCGAAAAACAAAATAAGAGTGAAAAAAAATAATCCAAAAAGAACGCTTTGTCCAATTTGAAAACAAAAATCGCGAAAAGTTTCTGTGAATATGCTGTCAAATGCCGCGATCAAGCCGCCATGGTAAAACCTCCTATGGACGAAGAAGAAATGGTTACGATCTTCCTACAGGCCCAAGAGGTGGACTATTTCCAGAATATGATGTCCGCTGTGGGTAATCCATTCACCGAGGCTATCAAAATTGGGGAGATGATCGAAAATGGTTAAAAACGGGCCGAATCTCGAGTCATGCTACCTTCAAGGCCACATCACAGACCGTTCAGAATGGTTCGGGGGGTTTGATGAACAGAAACATGAGGGAAGAGGGAGCATGATGTTTTCGAGCTCGAGGGGGCCCGCAGGTCATTCAACCAATCATATATGCTTTCTAAGGCATCATAACACTATTGTCCCCATAAAAACACTTCTTATGACGTGACACTTCCTCCCAATGCGGTGATGAAAGCGTGACAGTACACGCGGCCACAACATTATACACAAAACCGAGCTCCACCTCTCAGAAATGCCCACCATTATCAAGCTCCGTATAACCCCCAACCAAATGTTCCCCAATACAATCCTCGCCCAAAAGATCCCCTCAGAAGGAATCAGTTCACCCATACTGGTGAATCATATTCAAGTTTGTTTCAAAAGCTAATCGTGCTAGGTCTGTTGCAGCCAGTGGCCCCGAATCGGCCAAATCCCGAATCCCCCTTGCACCAAGTTAATGGTAGATGTGAATACCACTCTGGAGCAGTGAGACATGATATAGAGGATTGTTGGATCCTCAAAAGGGCAGTTGAAGAATTGATGAACCAGCATTGAAAGCCATAGTAGCCATTGCCGCGACAGAAGAGAAACCTAAAAACAGGCGCCAAACCTGAAAGTTCCCTATTAAAAGTGTGTCTCGGTAGCCAGTCTTGCTATCTTTTCTGCCTCCGAATTATTTCAGGGTGTAATCCAGATATTTTACTTTTATTGTCTTACTTTCTGATGTAAACCCTTCTATCTTTAAAAAATCAAAAAAATCAAAAATAAATCAAAAACAAATCAAATGAAATCAATATTTTATTGTCCAAGAATGTCTCTTTTCTTAATCTTGTCATTTTTTTATTCTCTTTTCAGTTCTGTTAATAAAGATTTTAATAATATGACATGCTTCCGAACTTCATGCCCAGATCCTAAAACGTTGTCACACCTCGACATAATGAATCAAGAAGCAGAATGTGTTGAAGATAAGGCTTGTGAGAAAATAAGCAAAGAATTGGAACACTAGGCCTAAGCCAAGATCCAAATAAAATCGGAAGAAGTTGAAATTCCATCTCTTTGGATCATTGTCGAAGCCGAGATTGAGGATAAAGATTGGATCAAAAACCAGTTTGGAACAATTGACTATGATTGATGAAAAACATATGGCCGCAGTTTTTCACGGGTAGTTGTACCAACAAACAATAGCACGTGCCTACAACAAGAAAGTGCGGCCCAGAAAGTTCGAAGTGGGGCAACTCGTCCTAAGACGTATCCTCTCGCATCCTGAAGAAGCCAAAGGAAAATTGACTCCAGATTGAAAAGGTCCATATATTGTAACAAGATTACTGCCAAACGGGAGCGTTGTATTTGGGAGATATCGAAGGAAATGTTTCCGAGACAACTGTCTATACAGACACGGTCAAAAGGTATTATGTTTGACCCTTTTACGCATCTTTAATGTTCTCTGATTGGGATGACGAAGGCTTTCATTCTCGCTACCCAAACACTATCAACCCTTTGTAAACCCTTTTGATCCGGTTACTTTTCTTTGATTACCCTCTTCGGATCCTGGAAGTTTTATGAAAAAAAAGAAGAAGAAAATGAAAAACAAAGAGAAAAAAAATGAAAACAAAACAAAAGAAAATCAAAACAAAGCGTCTTGAACTACGTTTGACTTGATTCCGGAAGGATATGTAGGCAGCCTCTCTCTAGGGTTCAGTCACACCAAAATAAAAATCCACATTCCCCAAAAAATTAAAACTGGGGAAAATGTTACAATGGTTCGGCGATGGTTTCGCCTGAGAGGTTCCAAAGTTGTAATTCAATCCAAATCTTTTTTATCCAAATCATTTTCAAGTCCTTCCGATCAATCAATGAGAATGTTCAAGAATTGAAGGATACAGTCACTTGGATCAGATGTCACCAAAATGAGAGAAATAAAATGAGAGAGTCTTATTGGTGAAAACCTCACGGGCACCATAGGGCGATGACGAGCAGAGAAAAAACAATGAGAGTCTTGTTAGTGAAAACTCGCAAAGGGCATTATAAGGCGATGGTGAGAAGAGAAATGAGAGAGCCTTGTTAGTGAAAACTCGCAAAGAGCACTATAAGGTGATGATGAGGAAGAAATAAGAGAGGTAAGTTGTTGAAAACACGCAAATTGATCGAAAAAGGTTCCTCACAACCATTGACATCGGCAAAGTCCCGGGCAAGGTTTCTCATTTTTGAGGCAAAAGTTGTGATGAATTTCTAAGAGTCGGACGGTTTACACGGATCAGGCATCCAGTACAAAAGGCATGTCATGTTCATTGAAGTCCGCATGTACTTCAGATAAGTCCTTTCTTTTCCCCGAAAGGGATACCTATTGTCAATATTTATTGTCCATTCTATTATTTGTTTTTTGTTCTTGAATCTCTTTCGGTCTAACTCTGTTCCAAAAACTAAGGCAAAGAAGGGATGACAAGACTGATTTACAGGGCTCTCGTTTAATACAAGCTATTATGCAAAAAAGGCACCTACTCGGCAGGGGCATCAAGTCGACCCAGACTGGCAATGGCGGCCGATGCTTAGAAATCAAAAACTCTTGTAAGGAGAAAATCAAATTGAAAGTGCCTACAAGGCAAAATGAAGTTTAATAGGTTAAGTCCCAAGTGACTAACCGTTTTGGCAAAGTTTGAAAAACCAAAGGTTCCCCAATGCTCTGAAATTGAAAGTTATGGAGGAAAGAAGTCAAAAGTGAAATGCCACAAAGGCAAAAATAAAGTTGAAACGGCTAAGTCCCACGTGACCAACCGTCATGTAAAAGGTTGAAAAGACAAAGGCTCTCGGTCGCCAGAAATGCAAGTGGTATTCACGAAACATCTAGTGGCAGGTTGAAATCATCATCAAAAAAAGATGGGCACAATGCCAAGTTGCCAAGGACATCAAAGCCACAAACCGACTACCACTTTTAAAACTCACAATTTCTTTTTGTTTTGAAGTAGGAACAAAGCAGTGCTGAATGTCGATTCCTAAAGAACAAATGTTACCAAAGGTGAGTTTCACAAAATCTCTATTTCCTTTTATTTTTAGCAGGCATCATTATTACAGATTATTTTCGTAGCTTAACCCAAGTAGAACCTTTTCTCCTAGGGAAATTCAGCTCATAGTTCCGGTAGAAGTACTCTTCGCTCAAGTTGTTTTACGTAGCTTAACCCATGTAGAACCTTTTCGCCTAGGGGGATCCAGCTCAAAGTTCTGGGTAGAAGTACTCTTCGCCCAGGATGTTTTACGTAGCTTAACCCAGGTAGAACTTTTCACCTAGGGGGATCCAGCTCAAAGTTCCGGGTAGAGTTACTCTTCGCCTAGGCTTATTTTTTGTAGCTTAACCTAGGTAGAACCTTTTCGCTTAGGGGATCCAGCTCATAGTTCCGGGTAGAAGTACTCTTCGCTCAGGTTGTTTCGTAGCTTAACCCAGGTAGAACCTTTTCGCCTAGGGGGATCCATCTCATAGTTCCGGGTAGAAGTACTCTTCTCCCAGGATGTTTTACGTAGCTTAACCCAGGTAGAACCTTTTCGCCTAGGGGGATCCATCTCATAGTTCCGGGTAGAAGTACTCTTCTCCCAGGATGTTTTACGTAGCTTAACCCAGGTAGAACCTTTTCGCCTAGGGGGATCCATCTCATAGTTCCGGGTAGAAGTACTCTTCTCCCAGGATGTTTTACGTAGCTTAACCCAGGTAGAACCTTTTCGCCTAGGGGGATCCATCTCATAGTTCCGGGTAGAAGTACTCTTCTCCCAGGATGTTTTACGTAGCTTAACCCAGGTAGAACCTTTTCGCCTAGGGGGATCCATCTCATAGTTCCGGGTAGAAGTACTCTTCTCCCAGGATGTTTTACGTAGCTTAACCCAGGTAGAACCTTTTCGCCTAGGGGAATCCAACTCAAAGTTCCGGGTAGAGTTACTCTTCTCCCAGGCTTATTTTTCGTAGCTTAACCCAGGTAGAATCTTTTCTCCTAGGGGGATCCAGCTCATAGTTTCGGGTAGAAGTACTTTTCGCCCATACTAAGTTTCGTAGCTTAACCTAGGTAGAACCTTTTCGCCTAGGGGATCCAGCTCAAAGTTCCGGGTAGAGTTACTCTTCGCCAAGGCTTGTTTTTTGCAGCTTAACCCAGGTAGAACCATTTTACCCAGGGGGATCCATCTTATAGTTCCGGGTAGAAGTACTCTTCACTCAGGTTATTTCGTAGCTTAACCCAGGTAGAACCTTTTCGCCTAAGGGGATCCAGCTCATAGTTCCGGGTAGAGTTACTATTCGCCAAGGCTTGTTTTTTGCAGCTTAACCCAGGTAGAACCTTTTCGCCTAAGGGGATCCAGCTCATAGTTCCGGGTAGAGTTACTCTTCGCCCAGGCTTATTTTTCGTAGCTTAACCCAGGTAGAACCTTTTCGCCAAAGGGAATCCAGCTCAAAGTTCCGGGTAGAGTTACTCTTCGCCCAGGCTTATTTTTCGTAGCTTAACCCAGGTAGAACATTTTCGCCTAGGGGGATCCAGCTCATAGTTTCTGGGTAGAAGTACTCTTCGCTCAGATTGTTTTACATAGCTTAACCCAGGTAGAACCTTTTCGCCTAGGGGGATCCAGCTCATAGTTCCGGGTACAAGTACTCTTCGCTCAGGTTGTTTCGTAGCTTAACCCAGGTAGAACCTTTTCGCCTAGGGGGATCCATCTCATAGTTCCGGGTAGAAGTACTCTTCTCCCAGGATGTTTTACGTAGCTTAACCCAGGTAGAACCTTTTCACCTAGGGGGATCCAGCTCATAGTTTTGGGTAGAAGTACTCTTCGCTTATGTTATTTCGTAGCTTAACCCAGGTAGAATCTTTTCGCCTAGGGGAATCCAGCTCAAGGTTTCGGGTAGAATTACTCTTCGCCCAGGCTTATTTTTTGTAGCTTAACCCAGGTAGAACATTTTCGCCTAGGGGGATCCAGCTCATAGTTTCTGGGTAGAAGTACTCTTTGCTCAGATTGTTTTACGTAGCTTAACCCAGGTAGAACCTTTTCGCCTAGGGGGATCCAGCTCATAGTTTCGGGTAGAAGTGTCCTTCGCTCAGGCTATTTTTCATAGGTTAACCCAGGTAGAACCATTTCGCCAAGGGGATCCAGCTCATAGTTCCGGGTAGAAGTACTCTTCACTCAGGTTATTTCGTAGCTTAACCCAGGCAGAACCTTTTCACCTAGGGGGATCCATCTCATAGTTTCGTGTAGAAGTACTTTTTGACCAGGCTGTTTTTCGTAGCTTAACCCAGGTAGAACCTTTTCGCCTAGGTGATCCAGCTCAAAGTTCCGGGTAGAAGTACTCTTCGCCTAGGCTGTTTTACATAACTTAACTCAGGTAGAACCATTTCTCCTAGAGGGATCCAGCTCATAGTTCTATGTAGAAGTATTCTTCGCTCATGCTTTTTTTTCGTAGCTTAACCTAGGTAGAATCATTTTTCCTTGGGGGAACCAGCTCATATTTCTGGGTTGAAGTACTTTTCGCTCAGGTTGTTTTACGTCGCTCAGGTTGTTTTACGTAGCTTAACCCAGGTAGAACCTTTTCGCCTAGGGGGATCTAGCTTATAATTTTCGGGTAGAAGTACTCTTCGCCCAGGCTGTTTTTCGTAGCTTAACCCAGGTAGAACCTTTTCGCCTAATGGGATCCAGCTCATAGATCCGGGTAGAAGTACTCTTCGCTCATGCTTTTGTTTTTGTATCTTAACCCAGGTAAAACCATTTTGCCTTGGGGGATCCAGTTCATATTTTCGGGTAGAAGTACTCTTCGCTCAGGTTGTTTCATAGCTTAACCCAGGTAGAACCATTTCACCTAGGGAGATCCAGCTCATATTTCTGGGTAGAAGTACTCTTCGTTCAGGTTTGTATACATAGCTTAACTCAGGTAGAACTATTTCGCCTAGGGGATCCAGCTCATAGTTCCGGGTAGAAGTACTTTTCGCTCAGGTTATTTTATGAAGCTTAACCCAGGTAAAACCATTTCGCTTAGTGGAATCCAGCTCATATTTCCGGGTAGAAGTACTCTTCCCAAGCTTGTTTTTTGTAGCTTAACCCAGGTAGAACCTTTTCTCCTAGGGGATATCCAGCTTATATTTCCAGGTAGAAGTACTCTTCGCTCAGGTGTTTATGCATAGTTTAACTCAGGTAGAACTATTTCGCCTAGGAGGATCCAGCTTATAGTTCCGAGTAGAAGTACTCTTTGCTCAGGTTGTTTTATGAAGCTTAACCGAGGTAAAACCATTTCGCCTAGGGGAATCTAGCTCATATTTCTGGGTAGAACTACCCTTCCCAAGCTTGTTTTTCGTAGCTTAACCCAGGTAGATCTTTTTCGCCTAGGGGGATCCAGCTCATATTTCGGGTAGAAGTACTCTTCGCTCAGGTTTTTATACAAAGCTTAACTCAGGTAGAACCATTTCTCCTAGGGGATCCAGCTCATAGTTCCGGGTAGAAGTACTTTTCGCCCAACTTTATTTTTTGTAGCTTAACCCATATAAAACCTTTTCGCCTAAGGAGATTCAGCTCATAGTTCCGGGTAGAAATACTTTTCGCTCAGGTTGCTTTTGTAGCTTAAACTAGGTAGAATATTTTCGCCTAGGGGGATCCAACACATATTTCCGGGTAGAAGTACTATTTGCCCATGTTTGTTTTTCGTAGTTTAACCCAGGTAGAACCTTTTCGCCCAGGGGATTCAGCATTTTTTCACTAATACAGGGCGCCAACCCTGGTTACATTTCCTTTTCAGTAATACAGGGCGCCATCCCCTGGTTACATTTCAGTAATACAGGGCGCCAATCCCTGGTTACATTTCCTTTTTCAATAATACAGGGCGCCAACCCCTGGTTACATTTCCTTTTCAGCAATACAGGGCGCCAACCCCTAGTTACATTTCAGTAATACAGGGTGCCAACCCCTGATTACATTTCCTTTTTTAGTAATACAGGGCGCCAACCCCTGGTTATATTTCCTTTTCAGTAATACAGGGCGCTAACCCCTGGTTACATTTCCTTTTCAGTGATACAGTGCGCCAACCCCTGGTTACATTTCCTTACCAGTATAGGGTACACCAATCCCTAGCTGTGTTCACCAGCATAGGGTACACCACTACCTAGTTGATTTGATTTTAAATGCAGAATACACCACTCCCTGATATGATTGCCAATATAGAGTATCCAATCCCTGGCCACATTTTTCCAACATAATGTACACCAATCCTTAGTTGAGACATTCTTTTGGAACAATAAAACAAAATCATCATGATCTTTTCAGGGTACATCATTCCCGTTTTTTTTATTGCTTTCAATAATGAAATAATATAGTATTTTGTTACAAATAACTCACAAAATTTTCCTAGTGAAAATTGGGGCAGAAAAAATTTGTTTGTTCGTTTGTTTTGGTGTCTGAGCATGTTTTTACCTCGAGACACAAGGTTTGAGATAACCAAAAAGAAGTCTCAATCCAAAATAGAGAAATAAATGGAAAAGAATTGAATCCAAAGTGTAGAAGCAGAGAAAAGATGTGGACTGCTCAAGACATGATTGAAGTCACAAGCTTTGCCTATCCCGTCTTGATCCGGAAAAGCTAAAGAAGAATGAACTAGCACCTACAGCTAGCAAGCATCAAGGTTCAGATCAGATTCTGCATGAAGAACAGCCAAGACTCAAGATCGAGTTTCAGAAGACTGAGAGATAGGAACCTTGTAACTCAGTGTTGGTAGGCTTGTTTAGTTTCTTTTCATTTTTGATTTTGGTGTAAGAAGGAGCTCAGCAAGCAGTAACAGCAGCAACAACAATGAAATCACAGCTCCTGGTAGTCCCAGCTACCAAAATTTTCACAACTACACTGACCTAATTTCTTTATAGCCAAGGATATGTAGGCAACCTCCGAAGCAAGGTTCGGTCAAACTTTCAAAAACAAAAAATGCTTCCCATGGAGTATCCAAACGGGCAAATATTACTCATAATTGCTCACTTTATCTTTGCCCGAAAACTCTTCATGTTTTCGAGCAAAGAGGGGCAGCTGTGAGCACCTAAGTTTTGCCCCACATAGGAGATTACTCTTAAAAATAATTCAAAAATAATTTTAATTGTTTTTATGAATTTTAGAAGTTTTTCTTTATTTATTTTGCATTTATTCGCATTTTTTATGCATGTTAGGAATATCATAAATCTTAAAAATGTTCAAATCTTAATTTCATAGAATTTTAGATTTAAAATTGTATTTTAGGATTTAATTACATTGTTAAATGCATTATATAAATATCTAAAAACCAAAAAATATATTTCTAGATTAGTTAATTAATTAGGTCAATAGTCAATTAGTGAGTAAAATATATATAATAGTTTAGCCACACAAATTATTTTTAATTAAAATTTGAGTCCAAAGTGACTAATTTTGCAATTGTTTCAAGCCCATACCTTTAGAAGCCCAATTTGTATGATCTGCCTAGCCCAACCGGATCCCCCTCTCTTTAAAACACCCATTTTCCCAAACCCTAAAGGAGAGGGGATAACAAACAGATCCCCCTTTGAAAAATCTAGCGCCGCCTTCACCTTCGTCTCTCTTCTCACGTCACTCTCAACACGCCTAAATACAACTATTGAAACTTCAGAATTTCCATAACTAAACTTCAGAATTTCTCAGAAAGAAACAGTCAAATTTCGGAGTTAAAATCATATAGCCGATTCAACATTTCAGCCTCTTTTCTTCATAATCTCTGGGGTTTTCAAGGTTATTAGAAGCTGTAGATGAGTTGCTTGCTTACCGATTTGGACTGCGTTGGTTGCTGAGTTTTCAACTTTCTTTATTTCGCCTTTATTCAGCCCTTTAAATAGGTTCTTGCATAACCATGTATTTACTTGTGAACTCGAGTTTTTGTCTTGACAGAATATGAATTATGTCTTCTGTTTCTTCATGAAATTCCGACCCACTATTGCCCTCGCGTGATTGAACGCTTTCTGCATATGTATCATTTAGTAATTTTAAACTCATGATAATTTGTTTTCTGTTTGTTTGGGGCTCTGAAATAAAAAGGGGGAAAGAACTCCTTGCTTTAGCCTTTGCTCTTCTGAATTCATTAATTGTTGTATTGGGTTTCTACATGTTCATACGTTTTTAAACTTGAATAGTGTTAGAGTATTGTTGAAATGTCAATAGGCATGAGAAATGATTAATCAAATCGTCCACTTGATAGGAATGGCAAGTTTGTGTAATAAGCTTAATTGAGTTGACTTTAGTTGATACAATGTTTATTTGTGTACCAGGTTAGCAGAATTAAAGTTTGAATTCCCTTTTTTTTTATCGTGATTTGCTTTACTGTGATTGAGAAGTGAAGCCATTGATTCGTATTTATCACATTTGAGACTGAGATGTCTGTGAAACGACTTATAAACATTCATAGTTCTGCTTTAGGCGCGATTAATAAATCATCGTGGTCATGGGTACGGTTCCCGTGGCATGGTCACGATACATAAATCTCAATTCGAGTGTGCGTTTCACATGATTCGACCATAACTTCAAATAATAATAAAATAAACATATTATAAATCGCGGGTGCATTTCACATGACGTGATGCGCAATGTGTGCAAAAGCAACGAGTGCGCGATATCGCGACTTGTTTAAAAAAAATCCTTAAATATTAAGAGTGGTTAGTTGATTAATTAAAAACGGTTCGAAGGTAAAAATGCACATAAGTTTTAAACATGTAATAAATCAGATAATTAGGCAAATTATTAATAGTTGAGCGACCGTGCTAAAACCACGGAACTCGGGAGTGCCTCACACCTTCTCTCGGGTTAACAGAATTTCTTATCCGGTCTTCTGATTTCGCGGACTTTAAAATAGAATCAAGTTTCCTCGATTTGGTATTTAAAATAAACCGGTGACTTGGGACATCATAAATTATTTCAAGTGACAACTCTGAATAAATAAATAATCTTATTTCGATTAATGTCACTTTAATTGAAAAAATTCTATTATCCCCACCCCTCGGGAAAAAGGAGGTGTGACAACGATCGAGTTGATGCTTTGTATATATGTAGGAGTCCGGCCAGAAAATCAAGGTGAACTTGGTAGGAGGCAAGATCAAGGGCCCCCGAGATGAGAATGGTCGTCGCTTATTTTCTGTGAAAGCTGCCAAGGGAAGGTTCAAAGTTCAGCGAGAGTAATCGCATCATATATGTTGTGATAGAAATTTCAATAAACAGTAGTTTCCTAACTTTATATCTGCTTTGTTAAGTTGTTGGTGTTTAATAGTAGTAGTAATATGTAGGTTGATACATATGTTTGTAGAACTGTTTCACATAGATCAGTTTTTTGCCACATGCATTAATCAATTTGTTTACCAATTGATCGTCTTATGGTTTAAATTGTTTATGTTGTACTGTAGAAAATTCAGTAATCTCTATTTACTTTTTTGCCAATTAAGACAAGGAAGCGCTGCTCTATTACAAAGATGACACGATCGAGAGATTTTGAAACTTTTTTCCTTATTGTTTTTTATTCTTTAACTAAGATATTACTTTATAAAACTAAGGTAGTACCAGTCAAATGTCAATATAGTAGATGTTTCCTAACAAAATTTCTTCCTAAAACTTTCAAAGATCAGTGTTTCGTAGACTCATTGTGCTTTACCCGTCTCTCTTCCCATTACTGCAATTGCAAGCTTTATTATTTACAGATTTCAAAAACAACCGACTGTTTCTTCTTGGAAACTTCTGTATATAATCACTTCTGAATAACTAACATAAATATGTGTCACGACTCAAAATCCTAACCTGTCGTGATGACGTCTATCTCAGTACTAGACAAGCTGACAATATCAATAACCCACGATTTCCTTTAAATTAAAAAAAAACGTAATGTTTAATTCAATACCAAAAATCTAGCAATTTCCGATACAACACTCCCAAAACATGGTGTCATTGAGTACATGAGCATCTAATATGAGTATAAGCCTGAAAAATACGGTCTATAATAGTTTGAGACCAAATATAGCAAACAAGGAAATAGAAAAGGAGAGATAAGGTCTGCGGAACACGGCGCTACCTCAAAATCTCTTGAAAATCAACTGCGCGAAATGATCAACACCCGCTATGTTCAGGAACACCTGGATCTGCACACGAAGTGCAGGGTATAGTATGAGTACAACCAACTCAGCAAGTAACAATAATAACTAAGGAAGTGAAGATAATGACGAGCTACACAGTCATAGTTCACTTTCAGTAGTTCCAGCAAAGAATAGACATGCTTTCAAATCCGGCAGTTTAAGCCAAATTAATTTTATACAGTTCAATTTTAAGTAATCCGGATATAAATTCTTTCAGAGATTTCACAACAATGACAGATGGTGACCAAGTGCAATAACAAATGCAAAGCAAGTACAACCTCTCAGGCAACAGTCATTCAACTTATCACAAAAGCTCAACCACTCGGCTCTCAGCCCTCAGCACTCACACTCAATGGGTACCCGCGCTCACTGGGGGTGTGTACAGAATCCGGAGGGACTCCTACAGCCTAAGCGCCATAATCTGCATTGACAACTCACGTGCTATAATATCCTGCACGGACAATTCACATGCCATAATATACTTACCGCACCGACAGGCCCTCGGCCTTACTTAGTCCTCAACCTCTCAAGTCTCTCGGGCTCTCAGGAATCACAAAGATCAGCCCAAATAAAGATAACATAGTATATCACTAAATATCCAGAAAGACTGAGGTATAGTACGCAAGAAAAATTATGACTGAGTACAAGACAACAATTAGCAAATAATTCAACAAGTACGCGACCTCTACGGGTCTCAACAATACTATAGCATAGCCTAAGCATGATTTCTTACATGATTTATAGTCAAATTTCTTCAACTCACAGAGATCATATAGCTAACAATAAATTATTCAACTTTACAGTTTTCCGGGACAGACCAAGTCACAATCCCCTCGGTGCACGCCCACACGCCCGTTACCTAGCATGTGTGCCACCTCCAAAATAATCACATGATACCAAAACCCGGGGTTTCATACCCTCAAGACCAGATTTATAATTGTTACTTACCTCAACCCGTGTAATTCTTTATTCCGCTATGCTCTTTCCACGAGAATTGATCTTCGAAAGCCTCGTATCTAGCCACAATTAATTCGATTCAGTCAATACCAATTATTGTAATTAATTCCATAAGGAAATACTATTTTTTCCAATAAAATCCGAAATTAACTCAAAAATCGCCCGTAGAGCCCACGTCTCGGCACCTGACAAAAGTGATAGAATATGAACGCTCATCCAACCACGAGTCCAACCATACAAATTTCACCAAAATCTGACACCAACTCGACCCTTAAATCTTTAGTTAAAGCCTACGAAGATTTCTACCATTTTCAAACCAATCCTTACCCATTTGAACTTAACAATCCTTCCACAACCTTATTGGTATGTATACATAATACTCTTACACCCAAGAATCATATTATTAATTACCCATATTTACTCAAAACCTGAAATTGAAGAATTGAGGAAAGAAAATCTTACCTCTTTGAAACCCTAGCAAGATCCTTGTGAAATCTTCAAACCTTGAACAAGAATTGATGGATAAATGACTAAGTCTTCACTTTCTCTCTCTAAAATGCTCTCACCTCTCTCTAAAATATCATATGAAAACCCTTCAAAATGACCCCCAATATTATTTTATAAGAATGTGGTCGGGTTTATAAAACCAGAAAAATAAAACTCCGAAACAGGTTCTGCGGTCGCATATGCGACCGCATATCGGTCGCATAACCGGTGTTCAATACTGACAAACATCTGTCTGTGTATGTGGTCACTATGCGACCCGCATACCTGTTCCGCGGTCGCATAGTGACCGCAGAACAGTTATGTGGTCGCATAGTCAACCGCAAATTTCATCCAAACTGGCCATCTTTTGCCTCACTTCTACGTCCATTATGCGGCCCGCGGAGTGATTATGCGGTCGTATAATGGAGCGTAGAAATATGTTTTTCCGCCCAAAAAATTTTCTTTACTTTCCGGTGCATTGTTCAACCCAAAAAGTCCGAGCCGCGACGAGCTTTTTCTACAACCTTTGTACTAATTGATCTACCTCGACACCACACAACCTTAATTTCCTTAGCAAAAATTCTCCGGGTCACTACACATACGTCAACATCCGCTCAACCTTTTCAACTAAATTTCAACATGAAAATTAATTCTTCCAAGCTAACTCTGAAATACCTTAAAAGTTAAAACCGACAATTTACACAAGTCATATACCTCGTAGGAAATTATTCAAGTCTTTAAATAGTTGAAAGGAGTGTGAATGCTCAAAATGACCGGTTGGGTCATTACATTACGATAATACATGGATAGGAACATTATCATCTTTATTACAACGTGAAAGAAAATTAGACTTCTACTCTTAATTTCTATAATAAAACATAAATAGTTTTTACAGTGTGAAAAAAATTAGAGACTCCTACTTTTAATTTAATTTCAACTTTAAAACATAAACATTTTACACAATATGACAATCTATAAGCAACATGAAAAAGAAAAAGAAAAGAAATGAAAGAAAGCATGTCTACTTTTTTTACTGCAGTAGTAATTTCTAGCAGAAAAACAAATGAAATGTCTTTTTACTTTGTTCAGACAGAGAAGGTAATTGATAACAGAAATTCTTCTGTTATTGTTGCGGCAACGACGATAGCCTCGTCAAGCCGGACTGCTGTTCCACCGGCAGAGAAATCGGAGAAATTTTTCGGAGCCAACTTTAAAGGATGGAAGCAAAGGGTGTTCTTCTTATGATTGTTGCGGACATGCCGGACAACAAAAAATTTATGATTGTTGAGGCGTGGAAGCAGGCAGATTTTCTTTGCAAAGGCTATATCTTAAGCGCTTTAGAGGTTGACTTGTACAATGTCTACAGTACTATGAATACTTTGAAATAATTATGGGACACACTTGAGAAGAAGTACAAGACTGAAGATGCATGCTTGAAGAAGTTCGTGGTTGCCAAGTTTCTAGACTATAAAATGATAGACAACAAAACTGTTGGAACCCAAGTTCAGGAGCTTCAACTTATTTTTCATGACCTTATTGCTGAAGGTATGGTCGTGAATGAAGCATTTCAAGTGGCTGCAATGATTGAAAAATTGCCTCCTTCGTGGAGAGATTTCAAGAACTATCTTAAGCACAAGCGCAAAGAAATGAAGTTGGAAGATCTTGTGATTCGTCTCAAGATTGAGGAAGANTTGCCTAAATTCGAGTGTAATAAATCAAAATGTCAAATATGTGTTGAGTCTAAGTTTGTAAAACATCCTTATAAGTCCATTGAAAGGAATTCAAATCCTTTATACCTAATTCATACTGACATTTGTGATATGACGTCGACACCATCTTGAGGTGGGAAAAAGTATTTTATTACTTTTATTGACGATTGCACTCGATATTGTTATGTTTATTTGCTTAATAGTAAGGATGAAGCAATTGAAGCATTTAAGCAATACAAGAATGAAGTGGAGAATCAATTGAATAAAAAGATCAAAATGATTAGAAGGGGTGGAGAATATGAATCTCCGTTTGCAGAAATATGTTCGGAATATGGAATTATCCATCAAACTACTACACCTTACACACCTCAATCCAATGGAATTGCGAAAAAGAAAAATCGGATATTAAAGGAAATGATGAATTCTTTATTAATAAGTTCCGGATTACCGCAGAGTTTGTGGGGCGAAGCTATCCTTACAGCTAACCGAATACTCAACAGAGTACCCCACAGCAAAACGCAATCTATTCCATATGAAAAATGGAAAGGAAGAAAACCCAACTTGAAATATTTCAAAGTGTGGGGGTGTATAGCAAATGTACAAGTTCTTTTACCTAAAAGGGTTAAAATCGGACCAAAAATTGTTGATTGTGTTTTCATTGGATATTCTACAAATAGTAAAGCATGTCGGTTTTTGGTTCATAAATCCGATAATCCCAAAATTCACGTTAATACGGTAATGGAATCAGATAATGCTGAATTCTTTGAAAGCATCTATCAGTATAAAACTGAATATGAGTCGTTAAGTGAAAATCCTAAACGACCTCGGGAAGAACCAAAGGAAAATACTCCAAGTATAGAAAATCCAAGGCGTAGCAAACATCAAAGACCTTTGGACCAGATTTTGTGACATTCTTGTTTGAAAATGAGCCTCAAACTTTTAAAGAAGCTATATCATCTTCTGATTCAGCGTTTTGGAAAGAGGCAGTCAATAGTGAGATTCAATCAATTTTGAATAAGCATACATGGGAATTGGTAGATCTTCCTCCGGGAAATAAGCCTTTAGGTTCGAAATGGATCTTTAAACGGAAAGTGAAAGCTGATGGCACTATTGACAAATATAAGGCAAGACTTGTTGTCAAAGGTTATAGACAAAAGGAAGGCCTTGATTACTTTGACACTTACTCGCCAGTAACGAGGATAACATCTATTAGGGTGTTAGTGGCACTAGCGGCCGTGTATGGTCTTGAAATCCATCAAATGGATGTTAAAACAGCTTTCTTAAATGGAGAATTAGAGGAAGAGATTTACATGGAACAACCTGAGGGTTTTTGGTTCCTGGTAAAGAAAGAAAAGTGTGCAAACTTGTTAAGTCTCTTTATGGACTTAAAAAAGCACCCAAACAATGGCATGCCAAATTTGACCAGACAATGTTGGAAAGTGGGTTTAAAATCAACGAGTGCGACAAATGTGTTTACATTAAAAACACTCCAGGTCATGAAGTCATTGTTTGTTTATATGTTGATGACATGTTGATAATGAGCAAAAACATGGCAGATATAAATGCTACTAAACGCATGTTGTCTAGAAAATTCGATATGAAAGACTTAGGAGTTGCTAATGTGATCTTAGGAATCAGAATTCACAAGACTTCACAAGGTCTAGCATTATCACAGTCTCACTACATTGAAAAGGTACTTGACAAGTTCAAGTATTTGGATTTCAAAATTGCCAAGACTCCAATTGACGTGAGTTATGCACTTCAAAAGAATGAAGGTGAAAGTGACTCACAACTGGACTATGCAAGAGTATTGGGAAATTTGATGTATATCATGAATTTTCCAGATATAGCATGTGCTATTATTAAACTGAGTCGGTTTACAAGTAATCCCAATCACATACATTGGATGGCAATGAAATGAGTTTTGGGGTATCTCAAACATACTCAAAATTACGTTTTGCATTATAACAAATATCTCTCCGTGATCGAGGGATATAGTGATGCAAATTGGATCACTGGATCATCTGAATTTAAATCCATGAGTGGATATGTTTTCACAATTGGGGGTGGAGCAGTGTCTTGGAAATCATTCAAACAAACATGCATCGCCCGTTCTACAATGAAATCTGAGTTCATAGCTTTAGATAAGGCCGGTGAAGAAGCTGAATGGCTCCGAAATTTCTTGGAAGATATTCCATTTTGGCCCAAACCTTTGGCACCTATTTGTATACATTGTGATAGTCAAGCGGCAATAGGCAGGGCAGGGAGCGTTATGTATAACGGAAAATCTCGTCATATACGACGGAGACACAATACCGTTAGACAACTACTCTCTAGTGGTGTTATCATAATTGACTACGTAAATTCAAGAGATAATGTGTCGGATCCAT